>DWEI01002420.1:0-14412 GCA_018245875.1 Mysoria ambigua | reverse complement strand
AACCGGTGAATCGTGGGAATGTTCTGCATTCCTCTGCCTACCCCTTCGGGGATTACAGGCGTGAAGTTACGTTATAAGAAAAACAAATGACACAATACTAATTAAATTTAATATGTGTGAAATGAACCATCATATTAAGACACTAATTTACTGATAAAAAAAACTATGTTCGTAATTATTAAAACATGAAACAAAAAATATACAACTGCTTTATCACCTATTCGATAAAAATTACCATCACACTACATTGATCTTAGATGAAATTATGCTACACCCTAATGTCTGACACAAATGAATGCTTATATTTACAATATAATAACATTGTCTCCGCCAATATTTCCGACTAGTTGAATATTTGATAAAATAAGTTTCATTATCATTAGAGAACCTTTCTCGGTCCCAGGAAATGGACAAGGGACCTTCATCTCCCTAGGCAGCTCAAATTGTTTGGGATTCATGATCCGGGCAGCTTTCACCAGCACCTCCATGGGATTAGGCTCCTTGTTGGCCTCCTTTGACTCTTCCACCTCTCTCTCATCATCATTCTCCAATTCTTTGTCCTTTTGTTTAACATCTTCTTTGGCTTTTTTCCGATGAAACCTTTAAATACATGTCATAATGCAGTGTATAATTATATATTTATAATTATATATTTATAATTATATATATAACAATTTACAATTTTGATTTAACACTGGATTTGTACCATACTTTCATGAAACACACCATGATTTTATTATTACTTGATAAACAAAAGCTACATCAATACATTTTTTTTACACCAAAGTTAACAACAAATTTTCATCTTCATGTTAACTAATCATTATGATATCCAAAGTGTTATATTATCTACTTACCTAGTCTTCTTATCATTATCTGATTTATCAGCTGGTGATTGAGCCCGACTGCTCCTGGAACTGGTTGGCTTCTCTGCATCAGAACCCCGACACTGCTTACAGAGCCACAAGCCCGCCGGGATGTCATTTTCATCAAGTGGCGGGTCACTGTAAAAAATAACAAACATTTGATACTATGCATGTTGTTATTCTCTAAGACCACTATAAGAAAATCTAAATCAGTAAATTGCATGGCAATAGGCTCACCATCTATTACATAGTGGGACGTAAACATAACCGGTGAATTGTGGGAATGTTCTACATTCCTCTGCTTACCTCTTCAGGATTACAGGCGTGAACTTATGTAAATCAGTAAAATCTAATATTGTCTAATAGTGTAAACCTAATTAATCATATAAAAAATAACAATTTAAATTTAATATGAGCAGTGGTACAAGGGTACTATTTAATTCATGTTGCAATAATTAACGAAATAAATACCTTCTTCCAGGAAATAATGAATACCCTCTTCAAGAAAATATATAAATACTGTTTACATATTTTACACACAAACCCTAGACACACCCACCTAGTGTAAAATACAATTGCTGCCAAACATCAATAACTAATATTCTAAGCAGTGATTATTCAAATTACTTCATTTGACAATTATACATAATCTTCTATATCCCTCCTCTTCTAGAAATAGGAAAGACTAAAAGTGAGCTTATTTTAAAATACAGATCTTGCAATTATTAAGGTCTAAATATCATACAAATATTGTCTATACACACTAGCAGCCGAGGTGGAAGCTGGCCGGGCAACGATCACAGCAGATCAGATCTCCTCCCTCGCTACACGCATCACAGCAATCCCGATTGTGTCCTTTGCCAGGCCTCTTATAGTAGGGATGCTGTGGTTTCTTTGGCTTGTGGGTGGTTTGCTCTTCATCGGGGGGCTTTATCAGAGCGCGGATCAACTGGAAGTTAAATACTATGTCGAAACAGTAATATACTATCGAAATCTGGAGAAAATTTGTTTAGTTATGTATCTGAAAATATTACAATTTCGTTAATATTATGGTAAGAATCCCAAAGTGACTGTTAAATAATTGGAATTTTGCTTTGACGACACGAATTTATTAACTCAACTACCGGGTTTATAAATTCGTGCGGCTACAATGCGACCACACCTTACAACGTCTAAATGTAATTGGCGTTTACTACCGTCTACACACAGGTACTTATTATAACTTTAATAACACCCGTTTACTATAGCGGCACTGCATAATTAAAACGATATCCTGAAAAGCTGTTCAGTATTTCAGTTTATATTAACAAAAGAAAATGGCGCCACTAAAAACAAATCCAACAAAACAACTTACCGGCATCAGTCCACCGGATGTATCGAGATCGTAGCTAACATTAGACATTTTTAATGAATTTTCCACTGTTTCTTCGATACACTTATACTTAAAACGAACAAAGTTACACTTTCTTTAATTTAACAGAAAACTCTGACTTATGAGAATTACCAATATTATGTAAAATTTAAAAACAATTTGCTTTAAATGATTTTTTTTAACAAATCTTACGATGAAATTCAACAATATGGATATATTGTTACATAAGTAACATTATGAAAGGATGATCTTTCCAATCAAGTCATAATTAGCAAACGTGATAGACAACAATCAATTACTAAAATCAATTTTGGTCAGCCTAAAAATATTTAAGGCAGCTAAGAAAGATGGCTGCACTCAATCTACTGTCAATGGTGACATTTCAATTCACGTTTATTTTTCTTTCACAACAATGACATAAAATTGTAAGATTCTTAACAGAGATGGCGTTGTGTAATACACGATACATGTTTCTAAAATTAAAATTAGATATCGCGGTGTAAGCGTCAAATGCGTACGTATTCACATTTTATCAATTTTACAGGAGAGCAAAAATACTGTGATAATTCGTCACTGCAAACGTTACCAGCTCATTAATAGAAATAATATACAGTTAGTGAAATAAAATTATATATTAATATATTGTCCTGCTGTTACAAAGTTAAATAATATAAAAAATATTTGTTTATAATTGCTTACAAACATTATAAAGAGGCAAACACTATACAGAGGCTTTTTGTGAATTTTGGTTTTTTGTAGATACGTTCATCTTTTTCTTATACCACGATATTATAACTTGCTTTTGCAAAATAATACATATTATAAAATTATAATTTTATTGTAGACGGTATAAGTAAAAGCAACTATCTTGTATGAGAGATGAATTGAAGTGAAACAAGATGTCGTGACTAGTTAAGAAAGGGATGCATATATTTAAGTAGAAATAATGTGGAAATAATGATTGACAAAAAAATAAACGAATCAAATTAAAAGAAAAGTATAAAGGTAAGCTTAGAAGAAGTTAATCTAGACATATATACTCGTACTTGGATCAAATAGAAGACGTCCTCATAGAGGACGGAGTTTAAAGTTCCTCAATAGACGAGCAAGTACGACTATTTTAATAAATGTAAATAAGGTGAAAGCAATCTGCATAATTATCAGTCCCAATCGTCATGCCTAGCCTGAAGATTATAAGCATAACCTCTCAGAAGAGGCCTGTGTCCAGCACTGGATTGCAAAAGACCGATAATCATGATAATGCTGATGAGTCCTCGCCCATCCTTGAAAACAGGCAACAGGACATAACCAAAAAAATGTTCATGAATAAACCACATAGCCGCTCACAATTATTGTCGGATTTAAGTGAGTTTATAAGAAACTTGCTATTTTTGGCGAGTTAATTAAACCACTACATATAAACTCCTGTTATGTACTCAATATAAAATAATTTAGTGAAACCTAATATCCTTACTTATTTTATTAAGTTTTGGGTAATTCTATAAAACTCATACATTTACGATAGTAGCGTCACCCTCAATTGGCGCATTCAAACAGACAGTTTTTATGTCCTCTGTGGATTTTATATATAAAGGGATATTGCATAATAATAGTAGGCAATTCAAGCAAAAAATATCCTCGTCGATAAAGATACAAAGAGTATGAATTTGATGCTAGATCTTTAAAATGAACTAATGAGTTTTCTTTCTTCCATCAACGTGTCATTTTCATTTACATACGTGCTAATATCTTGCTTCTCTATTTCTAATATATTTATGACTTTGTACTCTGTAAGTACTCAGAATGAAATGCGTACAATATTAAATTTCTTAAGTACATATTTAAACTAAATTTCTTAAATACATATTTACATATTTTAGCAAGCATGATAAGCAGCTTTTTGTGCAAATTTCAAAATCATTTTACATAAAATACCAAACACTGTTTTATATAAAATTGCTTAACATAGTAACATCTTTGTATTAAAGTCGTATATTGATCATACATATTAAAATATTTACCATCAGTATTTAATTCCAAACAGAGATTATAGTTTACAAGATAAAAAGTGTTTCGAAAAATTAATAAGTTCATTAGTGTATATTATAAAATAAAATAGAACGCTATATTTTGGTCAACAATATTTTCATGGCTCTACTATACATATAATCTGGCGTGCACAATTGTTCTGAATCATTGTCTGTTATTCTTCAGAACATAAATGAAGTGCTAAAGTATAGAAGCTGTACAACTCATATTATATGAATAGTCTATTGTATATTTTCTTTATGATATTGGAAGAATACACTATATAATAAAGAGAAGAATACATTATATAATATACAAATGTTAAAATTAATACATTTCGTATAATTTAAGCAGTTAAAAGCAGGTAGTAGTAGTCAGAAGCAGGTAAATTTAAATCTATCTTTGCATTGGAATTAGAGAGAGATATATACATATATATTTAAATAAATTTATTATCGGATATATAAAACAGTAGAATCTTTGTCATTGTTCTGTCAAGCAATGTTCGTACAAAAGTTTAAAATAAACCATTATAATATCTTTAGTATTATTGCTAGTATTGTTTTAAGTGGTATTATTTTTATTTTATATAAAAATTTATTTAGTACTATGTATCGATGTTTACTAAAACAATTTTTAAGGCTTTTTTATATTTCCATTATTGGACACGGGTTCCTTTTCAGAGTGAGTACGTTTGTTACGGAACCTTTGTTATGGAAGGCAAATTATTTTTTGGAGTACTCTAACGTGTGCAGAAAGTTGTATACCAATAAATGAAATCATCGTCAGGTATTCCTTAGGATATTTTTTTCCATTACAATATAAGTAATATTTATTTTCAAAAGAATATTTTTGCACACAAGTATACAAAACAAAAACCCCCAGGGCGAGAGCTTGAATTTTTAACTAAAAAAATTCAAACTACAAGGCAATCATAGCAATTTATAAAATTGACCAACAAAAAACGGTACAAAATTTGTTAATAAAATAATGATAATAATATTTATCTATACTTTGTAATTACTTTGCAGTTTTGATGAAATAAATATAAATTAAGTAGTTACATAAGTAATACAGGAAATAAATAGTACTGTTATCTGGCAATAGTGCTTAAACGGAAGCTGCCATTTCTATGACGTCATGGGCGGAGTTTAGTTGAAGATCGAATTCGGATTCGGTTGGCGGGCGCGGCCATCTTGGTGAATTTGTGACCTGGCGATTCGGTTTTAGTTAGTGAAAAATCATTTGTCATCCACAATGTCGGAAAGGGAAGACAATGTGTATAAAGCGAAGCTAGCTGAACAGGCGGAGCGCTATGACGGTGAGTACATATTTTTGCTATTTCATCGGTATTAGGACCGTAAAATTCCTCCGTATTTTCGCCGACAATTGAAAGACGATTTGGTGATAGTCTGAAAATTCCCTCGTGAAAATTACACAGTAAGGCCTCTTTTGGACCTTTTTTAGGGAGAACATTTATACAATGCATTCATTTTGGACGATTTATTAGCCGAAGTGTAAGAAATCAATGGCATTCGTTAGGCTTGGTCAGCGATCGATGCGTCATCCGCCGGTGGGATGCCCTTTACGTTTTTACAGTGACAGAATTAAGGAATCGACTTAATTCAGAATCGACAATCCTTTTTAATCTCTTAGGAGTAATAGTTAATCCTTTTAATAGCCGGTTTTATTTCGGAAACATGAAAATTTTCAGACTAACGTTCTGAAAAAATGTGTCCTTTTTCCTCGTTACTGGGAAATTGGCTATTCAATCGATGTCATTGAGCTCAGTCATGCATAGCGTACCTTGGATAGATCAATTCGTAGGTTACGGAACATTCTAGATATTTAGGATAACTGGGTTTTAGAGATCGACTTTCGGCTCCCGTTTTCACCTATTGTTCATTATTTTGCGCTTGGGATTTATCGCCGATCTTCTGAATCGAGATAAACAGCCTATTGTAAAGGTTATCTGGACTTTCACACACTGGGTGTTCTCATTAGCATTGTAACCGAGTAGGTACACCCGTTTTCGTCAGCATTGCATTGACTGGATCAATGATTCGTACGAGAAATCAATCAAATTCGTATTATGCCTCACGTTTTTACATTCGAATGAGGCTCACGACCTCAAAAGAAACCAAATCAATATCGATTTAAATTTGAAAGCACACTGAATTCGCCCCTATTACCAATTTCTGGTGTGTTCCACAATGAAGCTGCAGACAAGTATTTAATTTATGGATCAACCAGCACTTTCTCAATGCTTTCACTTTGTTAGTCATGCACTTAGTCTGATTCATACAGACATAAAAAGCTTGTGAACATTAGGAGGTCAAATTATCACTTAAACATTTCATGAAATATAAATACTATATTTTATTTAATACAAGTATAGTTCATACATACTTAATACATTTGAATTCTATGTGTTACTGTTTTTTTCATAGGGTAAAGTTATATTGAATATTTTCAATTGACTACTTCAAATAATGTCATTAGCTTATCTTATAAATTTATTTTTCATTGGATTCAATAGAACTCATCATTACACTAATAGTTTTAAAACAACATCTAAAATTATAAATGATTCTTATCAGACAATATATTAATATGGTCTGAGTACAATTTAATTAAGTACATCATATTGAAAGTTAACTTGTCAAAGACGATTTGATTCTAATATTATTAGAAAGAAAATGTACTGTATTTTACAATAAGTCTTCTGTAAGATGTAATGTTTCTGTAAGAAAATGTAATGTATTTTACAATAAGTCTTCTGTAAGATGTGTAAAATCTTATTAATTGCATCTGATAGTGATGCAGTCACTTAAGGTTTGCATAAATAAAATAAATAAATTATGATCACCAAATGTATCCACCTGCTAACACTTGTAAGAAAGTAAATCTCGATACCAGGTTAGTCTACTTGTCTGGATACAGATACTTACAGTTTGACTTGTGCAATGATACAGCATTCTTGGTATGCAATATCCAAGCCTTCATGACGAGCCTTATTAAAACTTTCATTGAACAGAAAGATTTCATTTTTAACAGGACCAGGCTTGATGTCTCGAGTATTGCAAGATTCCATATTTAATGTAACATGACACCTCTAATTTCCGAAGAGGTAGGCAGAATAGTCCAATATACTGGCATGTTTTGTCAGCTACATTTATTGTCTGCCATGGAATAGGGACAAGTCTACTATTTAAAATTACAATCATAAATTTTAAGTTAGAAAAATTGAATACTCCCTGATAAATGGGAAACAGAGTCAGTAATTCTTGATCATTTTCTTGATAAAGACATTAAATGATTTAAAGGTTTTAATTATTTTCAGATTTGCAAATATAGGTTGTAATATAGGTGCTGTTGAAAGCTCAATTTTCCATTAGACCATCCTTCGGACATGTTTATTGGTCAAATCCAGGAAGGACACAAAATCTCTTCACAGACCTTTCTAGGATACTCAAAAGTGGGAGGTTAATAGTTCAAATTAAGCAATGAATGACTCAATGAGTGTAAGAGGTTCCAATTAGTCACATGTTGAGGAAGTAGATAAGTCTTACTGTGACATCCCTTTGTGTTACTCAATGTATAGTTAGGATTAGTGAAATTTGGTGGATGGACTTTGTGAATGAAATTAAGCACATCTACTTGCTTTGTCATTGGCATTGTAATAACTTCACAAATTTCTCAATATATTACAGAAGGATATAGTATATCTCTTTGTGACATCACAACTGTGAACTGATTTATATTAAATATAGAACCTGCCTCTACATACCCAATGAAGATTTTTCTACAGTTTCCAGTTCAAATTATTAAATGTTTATACATCTTGTAAAATGGGTGTGGCCTTCAACATAATACAATATCTATCACCAAATGTTCTGATAAATTTGATAGTTACTTTTGATTTCATAAGAGGTTTATTAATAAGGAGTATTATAAGTATTTTAATGTCAATGGATTTTTCATTTTTATTTATTGAATTATTTAACTTATTTCTGATCACTGTGATTTTTGGTACACACGAATCAATAGCGTGTAAAACATGTTAGATAATCAGCATTGCTCACTCTCATGCAATGTTAGAAAGATCATGGGCAGTTTTATGTTAAGGTTGCTATTAAAGTGACATTGTCTTTCAGGATATTATCAATAGAAAGTAGGGAGAAGCTTTATCACCAAATTAAAATACTTTTCAGAGTTTTTGAATAGATTTTATTAATACACTCAGTTGTAATTCCTGTTATGCAGTCAACACAGTTAAGTTACACAGATTATGTAACTGTGGACACATGAGATAAACTGTGAATATATTTAACTTCCCATTGTTAAAACATTTTCAAGTGACACTCGAGTGATTCATTACTGAATCTGTCCATCCATACATCTTGTTTCTAGTAAATATAAAAACTAGTAATATCATAATATTTTTAACTATAAGCTTGCAATTAACTACCTCCACAACTTCAAAAACAGTTTGAATTGCTTGGACCTACTACAGATTTTAGATTGAAAAATTAAAAATGTGTACACTTCTAAGAATTAGCATCAATTATGAACAAACATACTGTTTAATACATTAATATCATTATGACTTATTATATAACACATTAAATATGTGTTTGCCATTTAAATATTGCCATTCCTATTATCTATTACATTTTTGTTGTTGTGTGTTTTAAAAATGTTTGGTGAATACATCATTGAACAAAATGCAGTAACAGTGGTGCAGTTACATTGCATTGAGGTCATAACACACCCTCCACAGCTCCCAAATTCATACTGATATATTATTCAGTTAACACCAACTCTTATACATGTAACGTCGCGCCTGTAATCCCCGAAGAGGTAGGCAGAGAAATGCAGAACACTTCCATGTTTCACCGGTTACGTTTATGTCCCACTATGGAATAGGTGATGAGCCTATTGCCATGCATCGGGCACATATCCAGACTGCGAAACATTACTAGAAAATTTAAATTAGAACATTTAGTAGTGTTGGACCTGCGAATCGAACCTGGAAACTCCGGATCGGCAGTCACAGTTGCAACCAACAAAGCAGTCACCAACTCTTATATAACTGAAAAATTTCCTAAGTCACATGTGGAGACTTTGTTTTTCTACTTTTTATTAAAAAAAACTCAACATCAATGTAGTACATTAATTAATTTAGTTGGGGTTGTTAATATCCTGCAATTGAATAATGTAGCCATTAATTAGTGTTTATTTATTGTTACTTATATATTACACAATTCAAATGGATTTAATATAAATTTCATAATGTAACTTAATTTAAAAATAAGTTATAATATAAATGTCATAATGTTAAAACTTACGTACTATTATAAAAAAATTGCTGAGACCGTGGAACACAATTAAGATTTTATAACTTTTAATCTTGGTTCATTGCTTTTATGTATAGATTGTTTTATATAGTGTGCCGTAATATACATCCAAATCAGAAACATTATTAGGAGGGGTATGAACTCCAAAGTACGAATCAAAATTTGTAAAGCTTTAAAATCATGTAAACAAAAGTTAATTCAATATTAAAATACTATTACTGAAGTTATGTATCTGACATATTAAAGTGGCATATTAAATTTGTCTTTAATGTATTTTAAATCTCACTGCTGGATAATTTTTTCCTGAAAATGTAGGATCCCTGGATCATATTTCATTATACAGCTCTACTGTGGTTTAGTTACTGTAGTGTGTGGCTGTGACATGTTTTTAAATTGATTTTATTATAGGAGTTCATTTTGTGGCAGCATAATGATTTTTACACAACTATTACCACTGGAACTGACTGCTGCTATGAAAGGCTATTTGGCCTTCGGGGCCAAATTTCTATATGCAATTTAACTGTAAATAGCCTATTTATATTTGGAAATTCAGCTTTAAATAGGTAATTTCTATATGGAAATTTAGTTTGAAATAATTAATTTTGTATGTGGAAATTTATCCCTAAAGATCACCCATCAAAGAGTAGATTGCAGGGTTTCCTTTAATTATATCCAAATATAGTTTTCGATCATTTAAGTTTATTTAATCATGTCCCCTGAGTTACAGTTGCTGTTAAATCGTTAAAAAAATACTTTAATAATTTATGTGATATTCTAAGATAGTAGAATCATAATGCTTATTTGATTGCAGTTGCACTAAAGATTTTTGGATTTCACCATATTTCACTGTATATCTGAAGTACCATAGGTGGGGTGAGCGAGAGGCTGGTCACTGTGATCCCCAACCTGTATGTCAAGCATGGGGATGATTGAAATAACCTTTCAAAGGGTGGAGGGGGATGGGAATTCAGAAATTGACTGCAATTGGCTCATGATAGTTCATAGATACATTTTATTACGAGTTGAAAGTGCCACTATTGTTATACTGATTTAATTGTAAATGTTTGCTTTAAGGCTTACTTTATTTTTTACACTAATGTACTATACTTTTTCGATTTTAAATCTGAAGCAATTGAATTTTTATCCCAACTACACATGTGAGATATTATAAAAAAATATAACATGATTTTATGTTTATGATGTAAATTTGCTTAACAGCTAAATTTATTTGCAAAAGTTCAACAAATCAAACTGACATGATGCCATTTGTAATTATGTGCCTGCAGAGGGGTTAATCTCAAACATGATTTCACAAACACACAGGTTACACAAGTGCAAAGGTTACACAAATACAAAGGTTACACAGGTCTATAAATGTTGAATTAGAATAAAGTCAATTAACTTTACACCTTGGCCACAATGATTACGGTATTCGTATTTTGTTACTGCCTATTTTTTCTTCTTCTGTGCATGATTTTAAAATACGTCCGTTTGTCGCAGAAATGGTGGAGGCGATGAAGAACGTGGCGTCGCGCAACGTGTCGGACAACGAGCTGTCGGTGGAGGAGAGGAACCTGCTGTCGGTGGCGTACAAGAACGTGATCGGCGCGCGCCGCGCCTCCTGGCGGATCATCTCCTCCATCGAGCAGAAGGAAGAGACCAAGGTGCGTGCGCGCGTCCGCCTCGGCGGGGAGCAGCTGGCTGGCTCATGTCGCAGCGGTCGACAATTGGGTAGTTGGAAATATTGTGAACGGTAGTATGACTTTACATCAGTCTGTCGCAAGATTCATAGGAGATTGTTCACTATATTTATGAAATAGTTGGTGCGATCACTGGTTAAACGAGCCGTCAGTGTCTCTCCCGATTCGGTGCTTTCGGTGCTTGAAAATGTGTAATAAAACGACAATTAATCATCTTACCGTAGTATTCGTATGCGTGTAATCAGTTCGAAGCGACGTTGATCCAGCAGTATCAGTGGTCGGCGATGGCAGTCCGATGGTTGGATACGGATAGTGACTACGGATCTCTAGATAACGTGATGTGATACAATCGCACTCGCATATATGCCGCTCACCTTTACGAAAGGAATAAATGACTATTTTGCATATTTTATGGTCCGTTTCTGGATCGTGGGAATCGAGTATTTTTTTTTATTCTTCACCCATAATTCATTATTCTTGTGAAGATTTCAAGATTCCCGTAAGCTCAGCTAGTATTACCGGGAGTTAAGTTAATTGATTATTGACCAATTACATTTATACAGGTTATATGCTGTATACACTCATACACAGTTACAGGTGGGCACGATATTGACAATGGCCGCACTTTTATCTATATTGAATACGCATGAATATTTATATTAATTAGATTATCTTGTTTCAAATTACATTCTATAGAATTTTATAATTTTATTTATTTTTTTAATACAAAAGTAATACACTGTTGTTAAAATGTATGGTTAGTAGAATCGCAGATTAAGGAATATATTTCGTAAAATTTTGATACAGGTGTTAAGTGACAAATTGAAATAAGTATTAATTGCATTCGGCGCTTGCGCGGCCTTTACAAATTGCACGTTTTTATACTCTCAATCTTTTATTTTTTTAGATCTATTTCAAGCAAAGGGTCGAGGATTGGATTTGAAAGGATCAAATGGGTGTAGAGACAATACTTTCATTTATGTCTCTTCTCTCTTTCAGTCTTCATCCATTTGTGAACTTTCCTTAATTAGAAAAAACCGTAAAAAAAATTAACTTGGGATTTTTGAGTTTCATGAATACTTGAAATTGAGTCAAACTTGCCGTTTTACTATGATCTGTATACGAGTTTATTCGATAAAACTGACATACCAGTTTAAATTACATGATATATACCGAATGTTACTGCTGCAACTAGTTCCAGATCGTACACAGTGCGAACCAGTTCCTGAGCTCGGCTCTCGGCGTCGACGACGTTGCAACGTGTTTATTTTACACGTACTGTTTACGAGACGGCCACAGACACAGATGATAATTTTTGCCCGATAGTGGAAAAAAACTGATAAAACATTAAACACCGCTGCCCCTTACGGTTATCTCCATTTGATATTTACACGAGAGTTATCTAAAATAGATTAGAAATATTTAATTTAATTGCTCCTTCACGCTGAGCCAGTGTCATGGCTCGTAAGCGTTATTGGGACACACGCTCTGTGACGTAGGCTCGTTCGTTTGCAAACTATTGCTCTATTGTATTATCATTTATTCCGACCTCTACTAACGATAATAACGCGTAATTGTACGCTTACCAATGTCTCTCTCTGTTTTCTCAAAGTTGTGCCAGTATAGGGACGTAAGTGAGTAAAATATTTGCGTATGGGTGTGTGGGTATGGATTGCGTATGAACGTCCGATGGCACTGCAGTGAGACCGCCGGACAGAGTAGCGTGCATGAAGAACACAAATAATATTGTATGAAATTAATGAACTTGACGTTGTTTCCGGAACTGGACTTGAAGAGGGAGGCACAAAATGGGTCCCCGTTTTGTTTTCAATTTGTGCGACAATGAGTTGATTTTATATTTAAAATAACCATGCATATTGCTTGCTCTTATTAAATGTACAATATGATATCGGTATCATATTGTACATTTAATAAGATAAGAGCATTGGCATTCAAGGAAAATGACGACGGTCCCTACGGACAAAAAGAAATGTCAATAAGCGAGGTTTAGTCGAGAGCGTAATTTATATTCGAAATCTTATTCTCTTATACGATTTGAATATTGAGTGAAGTACTTAATATTTATTGCAAATATTATATGTATGAGCATATGGACAATCTAAAGCCCATTGTACAGTTGGCGCGGATCATACGACGCGTCATAGCAGTGAATGTTTGGTACAATTGAAAATGTACAACATTGCGTAGGCCATCTCTATCAATGTCACACGCGGCGGGCATATTCGCCGCATTGAGTTGTGCCCCGGCGTCCTATTATCACTGGCCGATAATTTTTTCGTGACCATTGATAAGTATATAATAATATTGATGAGACCAAAAAAAGAAGAATAATTACCAAGAATCGCGTTCGGTAGCTTTGATTATCATGCGGTGATTTAAAATAAAAGACTCAAATGATATCTGTAAATCTAAATTTATCGCCGTATTCTATACTGCTCGTTAGTCCAATCGCTATCTAGATTGACTGCGGAGCCAGATGTTGTGGATTTCGTTCACAATCATGACAATCATATACATATATGATAAGCTTCTTTGTACTGTTTTTAATTGTAATATTCTACACGTATATTATATATTTTTTAATATTTTTCAACGCGGCTGTGGCTTCGTAGGGATCATATGGAACAGATACCATGGAGTTCTCCCAACATTATTATTATTTCGGTCGCCAGCAAGTACCAGCCAGAACTTGTCTTGGACGTTGGTTGCTAAGTAACTGTAACTTTTATACCTGTTAACGGGCACGCACTGCAACTTGTAGCTCGTCTAATCTGCATGTATGTAGCAACTGGCGTGGGGTTACGTCTTCGGTCCGCTATACGGTTCGACGTCTTGGGCGTTGACAAGGAGTCATATCGGCAGGAAAATTATTACTTTTGAATTGAAGTAAAAAAAAAGTAACTTCACGCCTGTAATCCCGGAATGGGCAGAGGAATGCAGAACACTCCCACAGTTCACCAGATACGTTTACGTCCCACTATGGAATAAGTGGTGAGCCTATTGCCGTGCATCGGGCACATATCCAGACTCCGAACCACTACTAGAAAATCTAAATTAGAAAATTT
>DWEI01002419.1:0-14415 GCA_018245875.1 Mysoria ambigua | reverse complement strand
CAAATTGATACATTTTATATAGGTTATACATTTTTCCGTCAAGTCAATTGCTACATATTGTATAGATATTGATATAATTAAATTTTCAACTTGGACACGTTTGCAATCGAAGTTGTGTGTAACTCGTGTTCCCGCGATAACAAATCCTATCGCTGCAACGTTTATTCAGCGCAGAGGGAGCGCCGCCCGACCTCGGGGACGCCAAACAAGCCTCTCCTTCGGTCCGACACCGTGATATCATTTCGCCCGCGTCACTAATGTCGCGCGTCGGCTCAGTCCAACCCCGTTTCGTATCACGCCGCTTCAGCTACATTATGTACATACGAATACAAAAGTTTTATAACGAGCTATGTTAACGGGTTATCATTGTTGTTTTTATTGTATAGTCACATCGGGTTTCTAACGAGGTAGGCAGACGGCACGGACTGCCGAATAGCAATATAGCTACAGGACTGAAAGGTTTCGTTTAAACTCATAACTCTATAAATGTCGGGATGTTTGAACAAACATGTCATCTACGATGGAGACGATTATGTTTAGATCTATGTTGATGCTTAATTTTAAAACTTACGCTTATAACATTTGCGGATGATATCTATAGCCGTTGGCTGCTAATACTGTAACGTTATACATGTATGTATCGCGGTATAATGATCGACTGTTATTAAGTCAGTTTTTTTTTTCAAACAAAATATGTGACGTGAGTCCATTGTTACGAACTCTACGAACTCGGCGGCACTTGTATTATATTTATCGATATTCAATTATCAGTTTATGTTTTGAATCGTCAAATCACATTTGAATATCGTGATGATAGCGTTGCTATCAGCCGCCCAGATAATACCAGGAATGGTAATAATCTGGGCGCCGGTGTTATAAATGCTTTAGAATTCAGCTTAGAGTTTAGGACTTCTAGGGTCCTTGGTTCGTAGCCCAGCTTTCAATTTTCTTCAACAATGAGTTATAATATTATATATTACTTGCCGTTGGCGTAAAATAAAGAATCGTGAAAAAGCTTGCGCACCTCACAAGTATTATTAATGTTTTTAAAGGGGGTGGCGTTTTCCAAACCGCTCTTAGCCAGACATCGGAAGTGAAACGGTGAAAGAGTTGGAGATTACGATGATCGTTAAATCTACCTAAGAACTGATGAACTCATTTGATGGCAATAATCTGTTGGAGATGGCATCTCGCAGACACGCCGCCCTACTGCACGATAAAAAGTCTCGTTAATATGACATTAAAATTCTTATCTAAGTATTGCCATATGTCTTATCGGGTTTTTTCATACGTCAAGGATATAAGTATAATAGAAAGTATTATGGTCTCGTCGTAATCTTTATCCGCTTAACACTATTGCGTACTTCTGGCTCAATGATTAATATTAGTGAAACGATTAGCTTCGCACATATTTCCGGTGTGTCTATTGCCTTATCTATATCCAAACAAGTTTTTTTATCAACACGTCCGTAATCTTCGATGGGGTATGCGGAGGGGTGTGGTACACTCTCTCGATTCATGTGTTAAAATATGCACGTTGCCATGAAATAGGTGGTGAGTATAACGCATACAAAACATGACTCGAGCTACGATTAGTAGAATTTCGAAGGATAAAAACTGATAGTGTCAAACTCGAGAGTCGAACCCAGAATCTCCTGTATTAGCTGTCGTATTTGCGACCATTCGATGAACGCGGCAGTGTCACAAAGTGATGTCGTAAAATATATCAAGTGTTGTTAATACTAGTCACGGCATGGAACATTCGTTGTAAAATATTACAGGTGCTAACTTTATGCCTTTAAACCGGCGCTCAAGATAGATTTTTTGCCTATTTACGTTAAACGTAGAAATAGAAAGGAATTTGTACTCGTAATTTTCTCACTATTGCATAATAATTTAATACCAATAACAGCAAAGGTAATTAGTTTTATCACAAAGCGCCATGTACCTATTTGTTATCTTTGCACTGCTTATCTTGATATCGCTTGATAGCAATTACATGTGTTAATTTCCGATTTTATCATATCTTAGATTAAATGAAAATATTATTTGTTAAATAATTAAAAATTCTTAAATATACATATTTACTTTAATACTTTTGTAAAATTTCTATAAGTCTGAATTATTATTATTATTAGATGGTTAAGTCTTACTGTTACAATAATGACATCTACATATTGTAACTATAATACTAACGATATACAAAAAATGTTCGCTTACAACGTGAGGATTAAAGACCCTTGTTGTTTTTTATTACGTTTCGGACGCTGGTTGTTCAACTCACACGTTTGTGCGTTATGCGTCAAACAGTCGGCCGTTACATTAGCGTCTCCATGCACTACGGGGAGCAATGGAACAATGGAACAAAGCAGTGCGATGTTCCATCTCGTAATGCAATCCTTTCTTCGCACGTCGATTAAATACGATTGTTATGTCTCGCGACTTCACGTATCTCCGACCTTTTGCAATGTATCACATTACCCACGCGTTATAAACGCTCCAGGAGGATCCAATTTCACGCGTTCCTATTTCATTTCAGATACCGCACGCGTGTTCAACGCCCACATCCAGCCTTAGCCTGTATACATCACTGCCAACTATTCCGCCCCATCGTGCGCTCCATGCCGTCATGCTAGACAAGACCAACGTTAGTGTTAAGGCACGCGCACAAGATTGTAGAAACTTCGAGAATTGCTGGCGATCGTGACGTCGCCGAGGACTCAGCGCGGACGATATGAGCCAGTCGCCAGACGAGGCCCGCACGGCCAGGATACAGAAGTATAAAGAAGAGAGAAGAAAACAGCTAACAGCTAGAACGGCGACATTGTTTTCAGCTAATGTCACGGAAAGGTAAATAACCTATCTTTTAGTTGCACGTAATAATTGAATCTTTCTTAACTTCATTTCGTACCTATCTCGTATTAATTTTAATCTTTCTCATGTTCTTTTTGTACCTACTTCGTTTTCTTTAAATCTATTTTTAGATTTCAGTATAATTTATTCGTTTGAATTAATGAGACCCTTTTTAATTGTATAATGGGTTTTATAAAAGTATAAAGTGCCTTTTAACGGCAGTGATATCAGTAATTGAAATAAATCGCAAGACCTTGTACGTTGAATAGATGGAAGTGCCAAACTAGACTGGCAGTTTGCGTACTTAAGTATTATATACATATTTAATCTAACGTATATGTAAGTAACAAATATATACATATTTATTGGTTATCTCATTAAAAATATAATTTTTATTCTAATCGTTTCAGGCGACCAAGAAAAGCAGCCAATCGAACTGCTTTAGAAGATACAGGCGTGCACCTCAAGTCTTCCTCGGAGCTGAATTTAAACACAGCTTCAACTTCAGTGCCTATTAGAACTACGCGAACTTCACGCCTAAGAGCTGCAGCCGCTAATCAACCCGACACTTGTCAATCGCCTAAGAAATCCAACAGAAGTTCCTCCGTTCAATCGCTGTTAGAAGATGATAAACTTAAAACGCCCAAAAATTCTAAAATAGTAGATAGGGATAAACAAGGTAGAACGAGTTCAAGTAGACGACCGAGCCATGAGAAAGAAAACTTGAAGAGCGCGTCGACCACATGCTTCGCTGATAAAGAATTTGGTGCTATTAGATCGAAACTTAAACATTCCAATAATAAAAATATTTTAGAAAAAGACAAAAGTAATTTCTTAGTCACTAGTCCTAGGGGGAAAAATATTGACGAAAAGAATAGTTTAAAATTAGACGAAAAGAAAAAAAAGAAACTTGTGACTGAAGATACTAAGTTAGTTAATGTTAAAAATGACGAGAAAAATGTTAATGTTGATGAGATTTTCAACGATATTTTAGGCAATAGAAGTCTTTCGAATAGCTTGGACAAGGATCAGTTTGAAGATTTGTACAAGGATCTTGTTGTTGAGGAGATTGACCTGCCGAGTCGAATTGAATTGAAAGTGAACAACATAATAGCAGATGGCAAATTGCACACGGAAGAGCTCAAAAATGGTCACAAAAGTAACATTCCTGTAATCAAAGATATAATAGTCAATAAAATTGATGTTAATAATAAGGAGAAAGAGAAAGCTGTTGTGCCAAAAGTTGTGAAAGATGATATCGGGGGTTTGTTGGGCGCCGTATGTGTTCGGAAAGTGGAGAGGTTCAGTGAATTGCTCAGTAATCTGTGTTCACCCTGCGAAGCTGATATTTTGTTCGAGGATATTTTAGTCGAGAACGGAATTAATGGGGATAGTGGCTCGGTAAGTGAATTGTGTACTATTAAATAATTTATAGTGAAAGATTCAATTTATGTTCCAATTAATTTAGGTTTTATTAAAAATCAACTAGCGTACTGCGGCTCTTAAAAATTTTAACGGGATTTTTGCTAGGCTTACGTTGTCTTTTTGTAGTTTAAATACTTATATCTCCCTTGTAAGACATTCGTATTGTAATTATATATAACTTTTAATGTTATACGAACAGTATGTAACCAAATTTCCGCAAACAGATATTTAAATTACAATTAACTCCAATCAGAATAATAATTTATACATAATAATATTTTATATTAATTGTACTAAACTATTTGATTTATGATTAATTTAGGCTATCTATTGATTAAATAAAACGTGCATAATCGTGCTCTATGTTCAACTATTGTTTGGTTACATATATATTTTCACTATTCTGATCAAAAATATTATAAAAATGAAATCGCTTGATTTGATTTCATTATATCTTATAAGATAAATCAGAAGTACTTGCTGCTAGTAGGTTTCTAGGTAAAATTACATTTAGCCATACGACGGCGGCATAATAAGAACCATATTTATTAACATCTTAATTTTTTTTTTATCTTAATTTTTTGTGTCGAGATTTAGTTTTTCTTTTCTATTATTTCCTAATTTAAATTTGGTGCTAAAATTCCTTTTCAATTAAATGTTATGTTAAAGTTATGTTATTAATGTTCAATTAAATTTTTATATCGTTATCAATATATTGAAATCAAAAATATACATGAGAATATAATAGGATTTGAAAATAATAACCGATGTTATATTACACCTGCAATAACATAAAGTATAATATTATTATTACGACGGGGGATTTAGCCCTCGCAATGGTGCGATGTCTTTCGACTTCTGATCCATTGCTACAATCGTCAAGTGTGAACGTGACCTTAGTTGACGGCTCTCGCTCGGCTATTCCATTTATCTATGACCAAGAAACAGGTTGTGTTTGCATGTAGAAATTGGCCGTGTTACAAACTGGCAAGCTTAATGACCACGTATATCAAACACTTTGCCATCTAGGTTCAGCGAGAAATTAGTATTCAGGGAACATTAAGTAGCATTAATAAATAATGTTATGTATGAAGCACAGTTCGAGTATTCAACACCCCTCGTAACAACCGAACCGAATAAGGTACGATCGCAAGTAAACCTTCACCTTTCATTCTTTATACGCGGTCGTAATGATATATTACCTTTCTGGCACTTTTAAATAAACACTCGGCATTGCAACATTTAGATAAAATCGCTGGGTGTTGAGAAAAATGTAAGTATCACACTATAAATGTAATTTGAATGTAATATCATGAGCAATTATATCGCTAAGCTACTCGTTAATACATATAGAGTACGTAACTTATGTAGCTTCACGCCTGTAATCCCCAAAGGGGTAGGTAGAGGAATGCAGAATATTCCTCCGATACACCAGTTACGTTTACATCCCACTATGGAATAGGTGGCGAGAATCGTATAGAGAGTACGATTTGTCAATATTGGCGGCGCCGCTGATACGGGCGTGACCCGGCCGACCGAACGTCCTGTCCGGAAATTAAGCGGCCGTACGCAATTTGCATGCGTAACCGTTTAATAGCCGATTCCCGCGTAAAAGGATGTACACTGCCAATTAAACATTTCATCGTATTAAAAATAGTATGAAATGCTACACAATATAAGAATGTAACACTACATGAATTAAAATGCAATAATATTGAAATATATATTTAATGTAACATCACGTCTGCAATCACCGCAGAGGTAGGCAGTAGATGGTAGTACACGCCCACGTGGCACCAGCTCCGTTGGCGTCCCACTGCGGAATAGGCGGTGAGACTATTCCCACACACCAGACACAAATCCATACTTCCAGTTTGGATAAATAGATTTAAATGGATATAGTTTATAAATACAATATACATTTACTAATGTATTGTACATTTGACGCCGGAATTTTCCAGCTGTTCGTCACACGCGTATAATTTCGATGCATTTTTACGAATGTCTTGAATGATTATCATCTTAATCTAAAATCTACGCACACACAATTATCTAGTAACGTATCGGGTTTGATCGCAGTTTTATATATATATATATATATATATATATATATATTTTATATAGATTTTATATATTATATCAACATCAGTCGACCCGAAATTGTGTGTGCGTCGTACCACGCCCCGAGCGAGCGATAAATTCTCAAGACGTATGTACGTACGAGGGCGTCGTTGTAGGAAAGCTTCGTATGTTATACGATGCAACGGTCCCTCGGAAGCCGTATAGCGGCCGGAGCCACATTCGATATTAACTCTCGGGCGCATTCTTATTCTTTTTTGTGTTCTACGGCTTCTTTTCATTATAATAATGGTTTTGTAGTCACCAGACATCATTGATTACTGCGTTGTACGAATGCGTGTTCGGTCAACAATTAGTTCTAGATGCCCTCGCTATGAGCACTTGAGTATTCTTATGTGTTTTTAAATTACAAATTGTAGAACATAAAGGTAGAATATTTGAAGAAATAATCATTTTGTCACGTCATAAAGATGTAACACTGATTCTTTCTGGTATTAAATGTTTTTATATAATATACAAAAAATGAGATGCAAAAACTTCGTTGAATGAAGACCGTAAATGTTATTATCACTGTGATGACGTCAGTCGGAATCCCTTATGAGGTGGACAGAGCATCGTCCGCTAAACATCTTAATTCTTGAGCAGTGATACTATGTATGTGCTTTCACATTCATTATTCCCTTTATACACGCCCGTACATTTTTGATGAAAAAAAATAATTTTATACCATTATTGTCAGCCTTGCCAATTTTCCTGCGTATGTTACGCTAGCTTTATAACCGTTGATAGAATCTTACTCGATCCGGCGACAGGCCGAGTCTATATATGGCTCAACTTATCGCATGCAATGAGGTCAAGTGTGTGCGGATCGATTGTGTCGTTGCTGGTACGAAATTGCGTGCACCCAGCATATGCTGAGAATTCAATTCTGAGCCCATCGTGCAGACCTCGCTTGAACTCTTTCGTGTGTTCGATCTGAACGCTATAAAATTTCTGAAAATACTAAATGTTTTTTTTTTCCTGGTAGAGTTTTTTGACACTGAGCCGTCCGTTCAGCGGTTATTGAAGTGAGTGGCGGGTGTGTATTTGTTTTGTTTTTGATAATACAATGATAAATAAGTATCTATATAAGTATGTATATATTATTATGTATATTTATATGTAGTTTATTAGCTGGCTGGTTATGGTATAGTTCAGCCGTACGTGCAGATATTCCGATATTTATGATGATGATTTATATTAAATTTTGATTGTATTTGTACATTTCATCTAAATTTTATATTGATAGCTCTGGTATATATATTTTTTGTATTGTTAACTGAAATAAATATATAAAAAACTAAAGCTAGTTGTATTTGTGCATTGCATGTACATTTATTTTTGATAGCTATGATATATGTATTTTTTTTGTGTTGTTAACTGAAAGAAATATATAAAAAAACTAAGGCTGCCTTGCGTAATATTTTTTGTGCGATAATAATTTTGTCATGTTCTATCTAGTCCCGGGCTTGTTTGTGTCTACAAATGGCTAAACTCATGCAACGGGGTCAAGAGTCCCCGCGTATGGTGGTGTCGTGAAATCGCATGTAAATCTTCGACGCTCCACTTCATCTCCACATACGGCTGCGGCGAGGCCCGGCGGAGTACGAAGCCACGACATGTGTGAAACAGACATAGTGACGCGTCCAGCGCGAAGAGAAGTGCAATGGATTTGAATAAAAATGCATTGAATACATTAAAAAACTGACTCACCGCTATGTGGTTCGAGTGATTGGTTGCAAGAGTCACCACTAATTGAGATCTCCTGTATTCGAATCCCGGGTCGGCTATTATTGGGTTGTCTTGATATTCGTAGTCGTCATTCGTTGTATTATGCTGTCAGGTGTACCCCTTCGGAGAAATATATACGTGATCTTGATAAAATAATAATAAATAAATTAATTAATTTAATATTAAAAAAATACTTTGACGCGCTCTAGCTAGGTGAAGTGTTTATATACGCAAAGTGGCTCGCAGTGGGTGTTATTGGAGAGGTAGTAAATAATCTTTGTCAGAATATAAATGTATATTTATTTTATTATAAAATATTTACTGTATTATAAATAATATTTTTATTGTTCTATTTTGGTATCGTGCATACCTATATAGGTTGTCAATAATATTATCATTAGAGTAAGTACAAGGAGTGTGATAAATCTATTTGTTAAAATATAGATGAAAGCATATACTTTTTGCGCACTTTTTTAAAAGAACTGACGATGTAATGTGAAAACGTTCACATTTCACGATAAAATGAACAATACATGTAAATATTATTGTAACCGCCGCGATTAATAACCCTCGCCCTGAGATGACTGTTAAATAACGCCATTAGGCACTGAGTCCGCCTTAAGTGATCCACCTTTGGCTACAACGATGGAGAGTAGCTGAGCGAATAAGCGGGAAGCTCGCTGGGACTGTTCCTGTAAATGGCTGAAATAATGCAACGCGGTCAAGTGCGCCCCGCGTGCGTGTCCTCCCTGCACTGTGACATCGCGTTGAGCCGCGGCGTAACTTGCAATTTTTTAAAAATATCAACGTGACAACTATATATCACATCATTTGTTAGCTTTTGATGACTCTTAAATCAAAAGTTAACAAATTATTAATTAATTAGTGATTAAACGAACTTGCTTATAAGTGAAGTTCTATCATAATTATACGGCGAACTTTGTCTGAAGAGATTAGAAAGTTTACTTGTAACGGTAGCTACTAGGGTGTCGCCATCTGCACTGTAAATACAGTGCAGATGGCGGCAGAGTTTTTTTTTGTTTGTGTCGGCTATCCCTGCCAGTAGCCCACATATTGTATATAGTAACAACTATATATCAAATATATCAAATCATTTGTTAGCTTTTGATTACTCTTAAATCAAACGTTAAGAAATGATTAATTAATGAGCAGATTTGCTGTCTAATTACATACTAGGTCTAGGTGTGAATGTGATCATGTACTATCAAGAATACAATAGATTTTTAATTTGGCCTTAGTTTTTGTCAAAACATATTGTTAGAACAGATAAACTTAATTATCATAATGTTGGAGTTCATACAATACTTATAGTTATTTATGTAGGCGTTTAAGCCGTTGCTATGTTATTAAATATTCTTATAGTATAATTATTTAAATGTACATTTATTGTCAATTTATATCTGTCTGTATTTGAATTAGGGTAAAAAAATAAGTATATTTGGTGGTACATTATTTTAAATATACCGTCTCATAAAAAAGTTAAATCGGTAATATGTATAAAATGATTGATATTATGCTTAAAAAAGAAAGAATGGCAACACTATGGGTCTCGGGGAAAAAAACAATAGAGTATATAATCGACAGGAGTCTTATTATCACCAAATTGTTCCGCTAAATCATCCAAGTGAAATTCATTAAATTATCCAAGTGAAAATAAACTTTGCGTCGTGCTTCTTCTGTATTCGATAATAATCATTAGTTGGTCAACACTTTGTATTTTTTTACCTATACTCCTGCATTTCCCGACGATGCTGGTACGTGAGTGTAAGTTGCTTCCAAGATTCGCCTGTTATGTTCTTCGTGCCTCGATGGAACAGGAGCTTAGCCTATTGCCATATGCCGGGAACAATTTAGACGTCGAGTGCATACTGGAAATTCGAAGTTATAAAAACCCAATACTATCCGGTCCGGGAGTCAAACCCACAACCTCTTGATCGACCATCAGGTTCGGTTGCAACCAGTAGACCAATGAAACAATGAAAATAGGGTTTGTAAATTGTATTCATATGTTTTATTTGGGTGTTAAGTCGAAGTATACCCGTATAGTATGTTTTGTAATGCTCTCATGCAATATACCCACCTACATGACGGCATCACATCGATTTATCTTCAGCTCATTTGTGTTCTCGTTCGCCTCGAAAGCCTTATGTAAACTTATTACAGCGCTCGAACAAAAACTTTTTCCTCGTGTTTTAATTTCTCATTACGTGACCTTATCGTCTGTGGCGCCACCTGTGGCCTCATGCCGGCCACTGTAAATTGAACCCCGCATCGGTGGTTTTTATGTATATAAACAAAAGAGTACGAGAAATGTGTAAAAGGATTTGTCTTACATAACGAATAATGTAATAAGTATATGGGCGCGTTGAATTGTGCGTATTTAATTGTTGGTTCACGTTATTGTAATTATAAACATAGCTGTCGTTAAAATTTGTCGGAAGCTTTCGACATGATTAAGTAATAGCGTGGACTAAACTTCCCTATTTATGACTGCATACACATGTCATATATAGACACGCATCGTAGGTGGAGCGAGAATCTGTGCTTTGCTATCCCTGATCAGCCTGTCCAGTGTGGGGATTGTGGGCAAAAATCTCTCTTACGTAATGCTTACGTAGCAGATGACGCTAAAAACAACGGATTACATTTTAGTCATTGAAAATAAGTTGTTTGCTCTCTTCTGCAATAATAAACATTGAACAATATTAACTGTACACCGGCTCCGTCAATACTGGTCGTGTTTTGGCGCCAATTTTGGCAGCTCACTACTCACATGAATATAATCGATCGTATTGTAATAACGCCGCCGACCTCGGGCGGGGTGCGGCGCGGCGATACGTCCAAGTGCCTATTTGGTTACGATCGCTGGACGCGACCGTTGTATGACGAAATATGCGCTCCTGCTGGTGTATTCGCTTGACGCCGCTTTTGGGCTGTAGCGGTTGTGAAATGTTGGAGTTTATTTTGATGACATTTAAAACTGAGATCCTTTCGCCGAGAACTGGCTCCATCGGCTGAAATAAGGTAATGATGATTTAGTTAAAGCGTTTATTATTATCAATGACACCCCGTTTATCGTTTTACTATAATAATTTTGCCTCCTTACAGAACGACAAGGTTACGTTACGTTGTCCGCGTACGGCAGGACGCCATCCACACTTTATGAACACATCATTGAGCAGGTCGAACAATTTCGCTACATCGTTCTGTTATAGACTGCGAAAGGCCTCCCGGCCTTTATTTTTCACAATTCGTACAACCCTGAATTGTTCAATAGTCCATAGGCAACTACATTCAACGACATTTAATAGATGTTTTAGGCAATCGTGCCGCGTCCTAGGCTGTGTCTCACATTGTACTATTTTGTCTATTTGTTTTGTATACATATTTATTTGTGCATAATTGTGGCCTTTTTAACAGTACAGTTATTACTGAAAACCAATAATGTGGGATGCAAATGCTTTAAATTCAAATTACGTAACTTCACGCCTGTAATCCCCGAAGAGGTAGGCAGAGGAATGCAGAACAATCCCACATTTCACCGGTTACGTTTACGTCCCACTATGTAATAGGTGGTGAGCCTATTGCCATGCGTCGGGTACATATCCAGACTCCGAACCACCACTAGAAAATCTAAATTAGAAAATTTTGTAGTGATCGACCCGGGAATCGAACCCGGGACCTCTCGATCGGCAGTCACATCTGCAAGCAACACGACCAACGAGGCAGTCAAATTACTGGGATATATTCCTTATTTTCAAATAGACTTTCATTCAGTAGTCGACGTGGTCACTTAAACATTAGATTTACGACTACCTCGTTAACATATTTCCTTGTAATAACCGCGGCTGCCCACTGTTATTATAATTATGTACGGTATGTTTTGCCGTCACATTGCGAGCACAATGATTTATTGCCTTTGTCATCCATTCAAACCAATTATACCTATCTTAGTCTCTGTCATCTTCTGCCATTTGTTCACTGCCCGCACTCGCGTGATCACACTGGAATCAAACATTTTAACCGCGCGCTGGCAATGCAAGACCTCGCATGATTTACTGATTGTACTCTATCCGTAGTCAATTATGCGTTATATAAAAAATAAACGTTATATACATTTTATCATTTGTACGTTTATCAATTTAATTTTTATCTCATACGCAAATGATATGCTCGGCTTCAAATTTATCCGCTGCTATATTCTTGCAGTACTGTTACTATTAATTTGTTAATACACATTGAACTAATTTACAATGAATTATATTTCACTCACTGAAAGAGAAAAAAGAAATCGTAATTGTGTGAGTGATTTGCATTTGTGTACGTTCAAGCGTATCAATGTCGACATACGCGGTGTATAGGAACGCCTTGATAATGTTCTATGCTGTTGTTCAACGAGGGGGAACGATGCAAATTGTTTCCAACTTTTCCGAACGGCGTCCCGCGTATCGTCGCCGAAGTCGCCAGTGTTGTATTTATGTTTACAACACAATGGACATCGTTAGGAATGCTGACCGGATGCCGCAGTGCATGTTAACTTTGAACGTGATTTAATAAGTTTGAAATTTCATTGGTTATGTACGTATGTGAGTGCGTTGGAATTGTGAGGGTAAATTCTAATCCTGCAATATAGTTTTCGGAGCGACGTAGAAAGAAAATGTACTAGAAGGAAAATATACTTGAATACCACTTGTACTTGTAATATAATCTTGACTGCCTCGTTGGTTGTGTGGTTGGCAAGTGTGACTGCCGATCAGGAGGTCTCGAGTTCGATTAACATTACAAAATTTTCTAATTTAGATTTACTAGTAGTGGTTCGGAGTCTCGATATGTGACTATGGAATATGTGCTCACCACCTATTCCATAGTTGGACGTAAACGTAACCGATGTAACGTGGAAGTCTTGTTCATTCCTCTGCGGGTATTAGAGGCGTGAAGTTACGTTTTGTTTTATTATTATGTTATAATTTCTTAATTAACTATAGCGGCGCATGCCGTGTATCATTCAGCTCTTTATGTAACTGAACGTCTCGCATCGCCCGTCCACATAATTGATGACCCGTGCGTACGCACCTACGTACTAGCACATGCGGAATTATTGGAATTTCAACTGTTACATGGATACTTTTACTTCGAGCCCCGTTGCTTTCGTTTTGCACGATTTCATGCCGATGAGACGTGCGTTGCGCAATGTTTTAATAACATCGACGGAATTATGGCGGGCCTCGTGTATGTTGTGTTATACTTATATTTTGTTCGATAATCTTCTTTAGATTTTATTTCAACGAATACTCATATCACGCCTATAATACCCGAAGAGGTAGGTAGAGGAATGTAGATCACTCTCAAGTTTCACCAGTTGTTTGCTTTTGAATGAGTTCTTGCTTTACGTTATCGATATCTTGTCCGATTAAAATTTTGGTCAAATAATCATTGAGCTCTAAAACAATTATACACGCCTAAGGGCATAATTAATACTAAAGGTGTCGCTAACGCTTTGCTAGCTACATTATTGTACTATTGCTAAGTGTATCTGTATAAATGCATACAAGGGTTTTTATATATTTTTTCTATATAAATACATTGTATATTTTAAAACAATTTGTTTTCGTAGAGCCTATGTATCTAGTGAAATTGTTTCTCTGCGTTGTTTGATTAAGTTACATGTATTAGTTACAGGACTTTAGATGTTGTTTGTGAAACAGTCTGTAGTCTGAATTGTCGTTTGCATGTTGAATGATGTGTTGCTTAAACGTAACTGTTACTGGTGACGTAATATACGAAAATGTTTTATGGCAACTAATCCATTAGAGGCGCCGCCGCTGTTACTCGGAAACTTAAATATTACCGACCCGAGAGATTGATTGAGACGTATACGAACATTTTGCGAAGTAAACAATTACGTGAATACCGATGTTAAATTATTGTACCCTTTGTTGAAATAGAATTTCTTCGTTTTAGATACGTGCAATGTGTAGGGTATTTATACTATGTTATTCAATATTAGTGTTTTTATTTTTGTGCTTCCGTTTAGAGAAGATTAATGCGATATTTTTTATTTGTTTAATTACGACTCACCAACGCTTGATGCTCAAGGTATATGCAGTGTATTAGGTAGTATTTGCTACATTAAAAATACTCATGACTGCCTCGTTGGTCGTCTTGTTTGCAAGTGCTACTGCCGATCGGTCCCGGGTTGAGCACTGTGAAAATTTTTCTATATTCAATTTTCTAGATATGTGCCCGATGCATGCCATGGTTCACCAC
>DWEI01002418.1:0-14419 GCA_018245875.1 Mysoria ambigua | reverse complement strand
CTCGTGCTCAAAGACATTTTTAAGCTAAGCTATTTATTATGTACGTCCAATCCGTGTTTTAATAATCCGTCTGTTCATCACAAAGATTTCTTATGAAATTTTTGCTTGCAATTTGCAATCGCTCAACAGTTTCTTTTTTCTTGTGGTTAATTTTATAGAATAAATCTTCCTGTATAGGGAGAATGGTGGCGTATAATCGTGTAAAATATTTCAAATGTATATTGTTTGTTCACCACACATAAGTATTTATACAATCAATGAAAAATAATCTACTTTTGATTCTATTCCCTTTTGATTCTTTGCAATAACGAGAATGATATATTTTTGTAAGTTTACTATTGCATTTAAACGGACTGATTTTCTGATGAGTTATACCTATGTGGTTAATTTAATTTACATAAATTGTATTATATTTGTATATTTTGTATTGTAAGGTCCCTTTGTGAGAAATTAGTCTGTATTTTTGTTGGATTTAAGTAATTCATAAGTTAAATCTCGTTATGTGGTACTATTTTTATAATACTTATTTGAACTATAATGAAGTTTGAGAGAACCTATTACTAACTACCTACATAAAAAAGCTCCGGTCTAAACATTACAAGACATATCTGCAAAATGTTAAATGTATTTTAACACTACTTATATGTTTATCTATATTTAAGTTAAATTTAAAGAAACGTACATGATATTAAATGCCAAAATATCTATAAAATTTGTAGTGTTGTAGCGGCATTATTTTAGAAAATGAAAATTTACATAATACCCTTTAGCCAAATGCTCATTATGTAATTTAAATATAAATAACATTATTATGAAGTATGTCACGTTGATTTTTAAATAAATGTCTTCGATAAATACACTAAATAAACTGGATATATTGTAAAAAAGTATATAAAGTAGATAAGATTGACGTCTGTTCTGCTACAGCCCTGAAATTATATACTTGTCATTTGTCATCTAGCTATCTTTTGTTAGGGACAAGAAACCCCGCTTATATACTTAATATAACAATATCGGTACCGGTACCTATACTTAAATATAAACAACACGTGTATCTCTATGTATGTACGTATATTTATTACCGCATTAAACTTTGTGTCAAGTCAGATTAGGAATTTAGACTTGTCGTGTAGATTTTACTGAATTTGTAGATTTAAGATTGTAAGAAATGTTATCCGATTGATTTTTATTGTTTTAGATAAATTTATTTTGATATATTCATGAAGTATTGCCCCGTGAATGATTTATATCCAAATTTACATAAATTTTAGCAGATCTATTAATTTCTAAGTAAATATAGATGTTCCCCGAACCTTTTAGATCTGTTTATTAAAAGTTATATGATCTATATGTATTGTATAGTTAACGGTCGTTATCCTTGCCTACGAGAAGCGATTGAATGAGTAGGTGTCTAGGTTTAGTCGTCAATCAATATAAGATTTGCCACACAATGGAAATTGTGTGTAGTATAAGTATCATCAAAGCGAGAATGGACGTTCGCGCGTTGAGAGCCACACGCGCCGAGGACACAGGAGGAACTGAGTGTACGTAGAACAAATACAATTATCTTCGAGATACGTATGTTTCTACGTGACAATTAATATATGCCTAATTGAATAGTAATATTGTTGTTAAACTTGATGTATTTTAGAGAATTATTGATTTAATCGATGTTACATAGATGTTTATTGTATATATAGGTGTAATTGAAGCCAATAATTGTGTGGTGTTGAGTGTTATAGAGAAGGCTGTATTTTTGGGTGATATTTTAGAATGGAAGGCAGCATATCTTTCTAAACTGTATATGACACAAGGGTTCGGATGAAATGGTAAGAAAATTGTAAAGATGTGATAAAATAAGGATTTTAGATTTAGTGTTGTTGTGCTATTAATAAAATATGTTCAGATGTGGTTATTTTTTATTTAAATTTTTTATACCTATTCATAAGTTCAAAAAAATCCTCAAAGAGGTTTTGCAACTGAGAGCAATTATTAAAAAGCGTAAAAACTTTCGAACCCAATATATTTTATCCTCTTAACGTCAAAATTTCCAAGTAAAACCCATCTTAGCATACCCTTACATGAAAGAAATATTCGTGTCAAGTTTAAATTTTTAACACAGTTTTAAAAATATTGTTACCCTCCATTTTTTTTTACAAATTTACAATAACTATGCTTAATTAATGTCGGTTTTAGAGAAAGGTGGTTGTTGAAGTACTAAACGAACGAAGTATATCGTAGAATTTCACCCGTATCGGGATTCTTAATGGTATGGACAGAGATAACAAAGAACCGTGGATCAGAGTTCATTTTTGTTGACGGGAACGGAGGTGTATTTAAAAAGTTCTTATGACCTTACCACCTATTTGTAAAAAGCAGCAGCGCTTTTATACTGTTGTGAGACAGTGCTTAAGAGGATATATCGCGGAGGAATCGAGTATAAATTATTCAAGTATTACCGTAGTTGTCGTTTATTCAGTAATCAAACCCAGATAATTTTTGAAACTTCATAAATTAACGATGGGCACTTGTTAATTGCAATAAATTAACCATATTATAAATATCGTTTCGGTTCATAAATCTTTCGTTGTCACAAGGCTTCATACGGTTGTGTCCAGTAGTGGTAGTTATTATAAAAATATTTATGGAGGTATATATTATGTAATTATATGTATATAGAAGTTTTTGTTCATTACTATGTTCTAAGTTTAATGGTTCCTAACATTATACCAGTATAAATTAGATCAGTACGCAAAAAGGCTTCCACACCATGGCATGTGATGTCGAACTTTCTTTGGCCGCCTACATCACAATTTACCATTTGTGTCGGAGCAGCGCGCTGAGCGCACGCTTAGGTATAAGCGATCGCGTAAATTCCGGTCGGTAACCGTCATAGTCGCCATAAACCAAGCGTGAATTTTGTATTTTATAACTAAACAAAAACGGTACGTCTGATATTTTCGAACAGTGAACTAGTGAATACGAAGGACAATCAAGTGATTCAATATAAATAACCTATAACTATTGTAAAGGATTATTAAATCACAATGTTTGCCTGCCCAAATTCCGTTGTTGGTGAAAGACGTCATTGAAATCGAAACAGTACCGCATGAAAAGGGTTTGTGTGTGTTTTTAATATGAATTAGAAATTTGGTAACTATTTTTGTCTGTTTTTAATTGTACTTGCAAAATGCGTATACACATTTAACGTTTTAAGATTTAAATAAGTTATATTTTGGGATTTGTTAGCCAAGAAATGAGTGAGGAAATGTTTTTATGAATTATTTAGTTTTGTTGATTTTAAGTAAAAATATTGTTTGACTGACGTTATCAATATAATCAATATATCTCATGCCACTATCTGTCGTATTACATGTTTCTTCAATAGCTTCCTAAATTATCCTATACTACTTTTTGAATGTTGCAGACTGAATTATTTACTTAACACTAATTTTAATACATGGATATGTTAGAATATACAATTAAGTATTCATACTAAAGTTTATTATGGGCATTTCGTTTATACATTAATGTCGATTATTACGTTACCATTGCCTATTTTGCCTATCTTAATATTGCCTATTGCAAATTACATAAATGAATGAGTTTAATAAATAATAGTTGAGCATTTGTATAAAACATATTTATTAGCAATTTTATGTAATCAAATAGTTTATGCTTCGAAAATTTCAAATTGGGGCCAAAATCAAATGAATCCTATTTTTATAGTTGACGTTAACCGAATCTTATTTTTTAAATTGTTGCAGTTGAGTAAATTTCATACTTATCATCAGGATTTATAACTTGCTGTTAATTTTCTTAAAATTATCAAATGTTGTTGCTGTCATGAAGGTTATTTTAAGACATTGCAAATTTTAAAGATTGGGTTCTGCGTACTGTAGCATTTGGTTAAGTTTGAGGTTATAGACAGTAATATACTAGAATCCATAGGTTTCTATTCAATCGTATAAACATAAATTATATTAGACTATATTAACATGACCCTATCGTGCTATATTTCTACAAACCCTATGAAAATCTTCCCAACACTGATACAGACAATGCGCTACAGAAATAAAGATAACAAATTTTGTAATATCTTCGCGGTTATTTAACGTGTGGTTCTTTTGTGTATGAGAACAGTTTCTATAAACGCGTGTGAACAGAAACTGCTACGTCTTGTTCCTTAGCTCACTTTCCATCCATTCATGGTATCTGCAGCTTTTTCCAACGATTTCTTTGTGCCTTCTTAAGGCGGCTATTTTAAATTATTGCCAGCTCTCTTGCCCAGCCTTTCATTTAACTTTTCACTGGCAAACTGCAACATAATATTAATCACTAATTTATATTTTTTAGTAATATTTAAACTTTAATTGAAGTTATTCCTTTTCAAACGAAATTATTAAATATCTACGTTGAATTTCCTCTGGATCAAGGATTAGGAAACGTTAATTTAAATTGTGATCCGGTGGTGCCAATGCAGAATTCCCTATTAACATTTAATGCGGACAAGAATGTTGGCGTTGAAATGTAGATAATAATGTAGCCTAGAATCGCCGAGCCGTTGTACTGAGATTACGGGTATCGTTGCGCAATGATGTACGATTTCAGTCAATTCTACTTCTGCGCAACGCCGTGAATCAAAGATCTGTATGATTATACGTCGCCTATTTAATGTCTTTGTAAAGGTGTTGGAGATTTCTAATATTTTTTTAAAAGTAAAACACTGTCAGCTAATATTATAATTGTGCAGCGAACCTCATAAAAGGAGTAATAAAATAACCGTGAACACGGACATATAAGGTAGAATCCCTATTTCACATAAGTATGATAATATAAAATTTTGTGTGAAACCGAGAAGAAGCAAAAACGCTCGCGGGAGAAGCAGTCCTTAGTCCAGAGGTCGGACGCGGTTAATTGGCGACGAGCCGCCGAGGCCGGTTTGAGTTCCGGTTATTTTACGGCATTTCTAACTTAGCCAACATTGCTTTATAACCCGATTCCGAATACAATATCATTCTCATCTAGTCATAGACAACTTTGAACACCGGTTTAGGTTTATATATCAAACAAATATATACTTACTTCTCTTATACTCGTTTATTGCTTTTTAAAATATAATTTACATCGTAACATAAGCGTTCTCGCTAACATTGCCGGGCTTCGGTGAGGTTGTCCGGAAATTAAGAATCCCCTCAGTTGCACACTTCCCCCAAAGTTTTTGTTTCGTATCCAAGTTGTATCGATCTGTTACTGCCGGTGACACTATGCCATGATTATTTTACGTATTGTGAACGAACTTACTCATGTCACGCTAACAGTAAACAAGTAACAAAAAATCATATCAACCAAAAATCATGTGAACGTTACAAATGTATTGTGTAAAGTGTAACAACATATAAAGTATACATACGTATATTGAACATTAATATCTATGATATATTATTATTGACAATAAATAATCACAAAGAGGGTTTGAGTTTGCTTAAAAAGAATGTTTTAGTGGTGAGTTGATGGGGCCGTTGCTCTCTACTAGACTGAGAGAAAAAAAAAACATGGAACAGTTGTCGACCGGGGCGCGGGGGATTCACGGTTGAGCGGCCCCGCCACCTGCGCTGCCAGTGCTCCACGATATTGCACTTCTGTCGAAAACTGCTATTTTCAAATGAAATTAAACAAGTCAGAAAATAAAACAGGCGTAGATGTATAGAAAAGATTGACCAAGATAATAAATACAATAAGCAATATACATCAAAAATATTAATTTACTAGTTTTTTTACTATACGAATTTTAACTTATTATCCTTAAATACGTTAACGTGACATTCTTGTAATAAAACGTAATGACCTAAACTAAAAGGTATTTATTTCAGTATATTTAAAAATAAACGTGTGAAGATGAGTCAAATATTGCAAAGTAAAATAATAAAAATATTGCTCTATTCCATTTGCATTTTACCTCTTATATTATACATACAGTTCATTTTATTTTAGCTATTATCTGCTGAGGTAGATTTGAGATCTGTATACTATGCGATTTGAGATCTGTATACTAATGATGGTATTTATAAAAAAAATGATACTTTGCTGCATTGGTGGACTGGATACAAGAGGGACTGTTGATCGCTAGATTCTGAGTTTGGCCCCGGGTCAGGTGTTATTGGGTTTTATTAACTTGAACTTTCTAGAAGAGGCTCGTAGTCCGGAATTGTCCCCGGTATGTGACAATAGGTTTACCGCTACTCGTAACCCCGTAGATGGTAGAACTGGTAGAACGTGAGAGTATACCACATCTTATCTCTTGTCGGATTATAGACGTGATACTTTAAATATATTCACAATCATTTCCATTAGCACCGTTGTTATTGGCCTTCCTTCCTGTCGTGCAATATTTACATACGCCCCTAAGCTTGGCATTAGCGTTACAAAATCTCTTTTGATACGGGTTAAGCTTTATCTATCCATATAGATTATTGATACTACTAAATGAAGCCGTAATCGTGCTTAGTGAAGTCCTTGCATGCTCATGATCGACATTGTAAAACTTATCCACCTTACTTTTTATGACATGACAAAATACCTACATAAAAGAAACTGGGACACAATATCGGAAGTTCGTGTATTCATTTTCATTATACGCTATGTAGATGATTTGCATTTGATCGGATATTATGTATTAACATTCACCTTCTAAATAATTGTGATTGTCTGGTACAAATTAGATTTTAATTTACAAAGAAAAAGAGTAAGTCAATTTACAAATAATACCTAGATATAACAAATAAAATAGTAGCCGTGATAAATAATTGTAAGTTGAAGTTTATATAGGTTAGATTAAATGAATCTATGCGTTCTGTATCGGCATTTCATATTCTTGATATGAGACAGGTTACAACACTATCTAAACGAACATAATGTATTGAACAGGCTCTTGTAAGGTTTCAGCGTATATCCCTAGCAACAATGTATGTTACTGACCGTTTACAAGTTGCGTGCTTTGCAATAGTTGCACACACAATAAAATTATATAAATATACACATGTATTGTGTTCTCATTGGTACATTGTTTGCCATTGACGCTTTCGGTTACCTTAACATTAAATTTAGAAGCAATGAAATCGAAAAAAAAACAAACAGAAACTCCAACAGAAAGTATAACCGCAAATCTTATGTAACCAAGCCGAGTGTTTAGCTCACAATGTACTGTAAGCGTTCAGATAAATTGTTCAAGATTGTTATGAGTAATGAATAAATCGTTAAGTCTACGATACATAATAATTTCTGATCGACCGTACTCCCGAACGTTCGGAGTTATGTTACGTAAATAAAAATTTAGTGCCAAGTGCAAGGAGCACTTACTAGCGTAGGCAGTGTGAGCTTTCACTTCCACGTTTTAGTCATAACGTTAGACAAATGAACCAATCCTATGAATATGAAACCAAAATCAATTATCTTTCATACAACCATATGTATTAAGAGGCCTTGTGAGGCCTTACTACGCATCAAGTACCCCACGTCTCAAAACGTCGAAACGACAATTTCTATGTGAGATAATGATTGTTATATTTAACTAAAATTTTGTTTCGTCATAAAGTTGGGTTTTCTTTGTTTTGTTGGGACTTATCCGCAAATAAAGCTTACTTAACATGACAAGTGTTGCGGAGATTAGTGGCATGGCAAGTTGTATCTGGAAGGCTGTGCAGCCGAGGTCGTTGTACCGCTCCACTGCGAAGCTGCACTCCTGCCCCGTCCCGAGCCCCGCGGCACGCCATCCCGTGACCCCGCACATTCGTACCTTTGACAACTTACTACCGTCTGATTCGCTTTACTTTAGGACATTCAAAAATATATTGAATTATACATCGTTGCGTTTTCAACATTTGAACTTAAATTTTCATCCTAAATAGATGGTAATCGTATTTAAATTAACATACAATTAAATATTTTGAAACATTGTTAAGCTTTTACTAATTTCTTCTGCAGTTCGCCTTTTTATTAATTTATTATCTGCGGAAATAAAAGGCGCCTTTAAGGCTGTTATTTATTAATCTTGTATATAAAATTCATCATAATGATATTGATTTCGTTTGTGACTTTATAATAATTATATTGATTATTGATTGTCGAGAAGCCTGCAGTGTCAAGGAGATGGCAAGATCGAACGCATTCTCTGAGTTTTTGCTGCCTTGCCTCATTCATGGCCTACTGTGTAAATTCACGTTACTTCATCCCGTCGAATGTCAATGCGAGGCAGTTTGCAAGTGTAACAACAATGGTGCTGTTAAAGTAATGCCGGCACTATTACAATAATATGAGGCGCCTCTTGTAATTTGTTGCACGCTCCCTTCTATGATGAAGGACGTTGATTAGGTGCTTCGTATTTGAAATAGTTATACAAACAAGAGGTTACTCTGAATATAAGCGTGATATTTATCTTATGTTTCATTTGATTAGATTAAATTGAGCTATAGGCTGTAGATAAAGTATTTTTTACAAAATGTTATTGAAAGATCTGTTTGAATTATTACGCAATTTACGCGTTATAGTGTACCTTTAATTACTGTTAATAAATTATAGACATTATATATTATATTTCTTTATTTTATTTTATACAAATTAAATTTACTTACATCTTTCGTGGAAATCTCATGAAATAAAGTTTCAATATAAATTTGAGTTTATCATATTTCAAGTTCAAATATTTGTATTGTAAGTATAATAATACGTAAATCATAAAAAATATATCCATGTTAGTATATTTGATTTGGTGTGATATTTGATTTTCATCAATTAAACCTTGAAACAAAGAGTGAAATATCTTTTGTTAGGACGTAACCTTTCCTTTGTTAGTCGTGTGCCTATTCAGACTTACCCGTTGTGCTCAGAGTTCTATGTGTTATGCATCCGATGCATCAAGTTCAGTACAACAATGCCATTGTCGCTTTAAAAAGGTTTCTCACCTTGTTATATGCCACTAATGAAATTGTAATAGTATCGACATCTTATTATGCAAGTTAAAAGTTAATGTTTGTTACTTTTCGAAAATATATAATTATGTTGGCAATATTAAGTGATTTGCTTTTAAACAAATACGGAGTGCGCGGTCGTTGTTTTGCAACGGAAATAAACAAGTTAATGTGAATAGGCATTTACTAGGCAAGATTGCTACGTCATAGGCCACATCACTGCTTTCCATCAGGCAATGTGGTGGCTAAAAACTAGCCTATTTAATATATATAAAAAATAAGGCAAATCATATTACTACAATATGAGTAATTACGGTTGAGAAAGCTGGCATAATAGAATTGAATTATATCATGACGGGATGTCCTTTACCAGGCAGAAAGGAAGTATCGAAAACCAGATATTTTTATCGATATGAACTTGAAGTGCTTCTTCTTCATTTATAAATATCTTCATACAAACGTGCCAATTTTGGAAAATTCGAAGGGCTTTTGAGATGAACTTATTTTTCGTGCATGTAACGTCGTTTAAGTACTTTGTAACTTGTGCCACATGCGCGTATGTACGAGCGTCGCTGCGCTAATAAGTTCGTGGACGCGCGAGCCGGCTACGACTATTACCTTCCCACCGCACTGAGACAGACACACTGGTTCAAAAGAACGTGAAATAAAACGCACGTGTTAGCTACTAAAAAGACGATAATTTGGAATACCCCTAAATGCCCCATCATCTCGCCTACTTGGTCGAGTTTGCAATACAATACTGCCACATATGCTGGAGCCGCCGCCGATAGCGGTCAAAGTCGCAAGCGTCGTAAATATAAACGGTGATCTGATGGAAGATTCCATATTTACAGCGCTAGCAATCCAAACAATTGGCCCGTGGTCTTCAGATACGAAAAAAATTGTATCAAAAATGTCGACCAAACTTGTTCTTGTCTCTTGGACCAAAAGGCAGGCAATTACCTCGCTCACAGGTTTAGTATTTTAATTCAGCGGGGTAATGCTGCTAGTGTTTTGGGAACCATGCCTAACAAGAACATTTTAGATGAAGTTTTTTTTTTATAACTTGTTTATATTTATTTATTTTTATATCAGAATGTTTAATGTATAATTGTAATATTGAAATAGCGGCTTAATTGTAAATAAAGAGAATATCAATAAGATCCACATGTAATTAAAATAAAATTGAAAAGCTAAGTGAACCTAAATCGAACACAGCCTGTTTACATTTGATTTATTTAAGACGTCTTGTGTATACGCCACGTAATAATAAATTTATAGAAAACATACTTTTTTATATTATGACAGGATTAGACGTTAATCAGGATGCTTCATTATTACCGACGTTACGTCGGCACGGGTTAGCAAACAACTGAACGTCCGGCGATACTACCGGCGGAACACACGTTCGAAATTCTTACATTATTTTCGGATGTTTCGTAATTTGTAACAATTTATAGACATGTTATTACAGTTACTTAACGGCTTCATTTTGCATAATACGATTAACTATATAATAGAACGCTCGGTAATGTGAATAAATATTATTAACGACATTTGATGTACCCGATTTTGTTTTCTTTTTTTGATATTTTTTTGCCCAGCGTTGGCAATAGTTTCACTACCTTTTCATTGTGGAACGTAAACGTAACTGGTGAAACATGGACATGTAGTACAATACTTTGCCTACCTCTTTAGTTTTTATTGTCGAAATGACACTTTACTTTATGTACGTATACTCATAATCACTTAATTTTCAGTGATTTTTTATATAATTATTACACATATTGTTATACATTATAGTATAGTTAATTGAATATGTTGATACTGAAGTGCAGACATGCAGAGATCATATGTAAGTCTGAAGATATTAACTGAATATTGTTAAATAGGTAGGTGTATGCATGCAGAAATTGATGACATATCCGTCTGATATACTTTAGCGATAAAAATATTTATTAAATAATAAGTAGGTGAATTATAAGTACGAGTTGTCCAATGTTTATAAATCATCATTATCCTATTGCGTTCCAATTATTTTACTATATTATTACCATATTACTCATGGTGAATGTAGAAGAAGCACGGCAGGTCTGTAAGGATAGTGAAATATTTGACATCCGATGCTCTCTGCCAATTCCTCAAGGGACCTGGCGTGAACATACGGAACAGTATTTGACGGCATGTCACTTTCGGCAACCTTGACGCGTTTACAGGGAACGATGTACGCGGCGTCGTCGTCGTCCACAACGACGTCGGGCTCCCGGGCGGAGCTGTCCGCCGCGGCGGCGGAGCGCTGCGTGCGGGCGGTGCGCCTGCTGCGCCCGCGCCGCGCGGCGCCCGCCTTCGGCTTCTCGCTGCGGGGAGGCCGTGAGTTCGCGACCGGCTTCTTCATATCCAAAGTTGACCACAACTCTGAAGCCCATCTCCAAGGACTGAAGGTAATTTTACCTTCATAATCTCGCATTTTAGTGAATATTACCGTAATTTTAGGTGAACAAAATACAACATTTAAATCATCTCTTTTAATAAAACTTTTATGAAAAGTAATAAAAAGATTTATGTTATTTAGTTATGAGTAATATTTTTGAAGGTTTCCTTTACTATATTATGTGAAATAATGACAATATAACGCAAATAACTCGTTACAAACACCTGTAGTCTTTTGTCACATTGTGTTTAACTCTTGCCATATTTTTTGGTCGGGTACAAGTCACGGATATATTATTCTATTGTTATGTGGCGTTCTTTCAACTTACGTTGATGTAATACCTTTACGTGTTCGGAACTTTTTACATTGACTATGATATTTCTACAACATTCTACATTGGTCACTTAGTTGAATACTGTATTATAATTACAGAAAAGTAAACTTACTCGTTATTGAAGACTAAAATGATGCTGAAAGACAACTATGTAATTAGTATCAATTTGATTGCCTCGTTGGTCGTTTTGGTTGCAGGTGCGACTGGCGATCAGGAGGTCCCGGGTTCGATTCCCAGGTCGAACAGTACAAAATTTTCTAATGTAGATTTTCTAGTAGTGGTTCGGAGTCTGTACATGTGCCCGATGCATGGCAATAGGCTCACCACCTATTCCATAATGGGATATTCTTATAATAAGTAGGCTGTTTGGTAGCCAACAAATAAGTGGGGCTGGTGAAGTTGTCGGCATTTTACAATTACTCGCGTCGAGGCTGAATTGCAAGACGCGTGCCATTCTTTCCGAGCACTCACATAATTATCTGTTTCCTTTGCCATAGCACCTAAATCTTCTTCGCTATTAGAACGCCGTTGCCGTCACTGGAATGGCATATTCAATTTGTAATAATAATATGTAAACCGAATTTATGATTTCATGAGCCAACGCAACCTTTTTTTGCCTTCCAATGATGTTTTAAACTAGTGCGCTCGTGTAGTGTGCTAGTAATTATAAATTGATTGTAAATATAATTTCACTTAGAGTGAATTCACACATATATTTGTGTCGTTGGTAATATATTTCTAATGACATTCTTCCATATTAGTATTTTAAATTTAAAAGTGCCGCTGTTTGTTAGATTATAAGTTTTCATTTACTTAACGTTGAACAGAGTTTCATGTCACATATGGCGATTTATAAGTTTTGAAACTGACAGTTCGGGCTCTGATGATATTTTAATTTATAAAAATATGTGATGTGAAGCTTTCCTAAATTCCTGCAGGAACAATGTTATAAGCAAACGTTAATATTTAATAATTAAATAAGTAGCTCGTTAGTAAGCATTACGGTAACCACACAAAACGTTGATTTCACTAATCTACAGGTCAATCCAGTTATATTGTATCTGTGTACGTAAATTAATTAACAAATTAGAGAATATTTTTTTATAGTTAATTAATACATTCAACTTTCCACTGAGGCGCGCGGTTACGTCAGCTTACATTGAAGACAAGCACAAGTTACAATCGCTGTTCTTTGTAATTAGACGTCAACGCAAGAATGTTCATAATATTCGACAAACATTCATATCTTTTCGCACAATTACTTCCTTAACAAAGAAGTTACGAAATTTCACAAGTATATCCGTTGTTTTTGTAACCGCACAATAACGCGTTTTGAGACACTCGCACGAGAAACTCTTGGGAAGTCGCAATGCTCACCGTAGATAACAATATATGTTAATGACTATATTTCGTCATCAGCAACCCTTTTATCGTGCCGCTGTGGGGAGACGGGCGTTCTCAGCAATGATGATCAAATGCAGGTTGCCTGCCTTTAAATATCTTAAACGGCATTGTGGACGACTTTTACGTCCCACTATGGAATAGGTGGTGTGCTTATTGCCATGCATCGGGCACATATCCAGACTCCGAAGCACTACTACAAAATCTATATTAGAAAATTTTGTAGTGTTCGACCTCCCGATCGGCAGTTGCTCCCGCAACCAACACGACCAACGAAGCAGTCGATTTACTAATACTAGTCATTACTACAACTAAATTTGTTTTAAAACTAAGTTATTAGACAAATTTAGTTATAAAGTACATCCATCAGGTTTCATGTTTTTCCTGGGTTCATTAAAGCTAATAAATAATACTTAACTAAAGAGAGTATAGAAACCCTGTCATTCATTGGATGTGGACTCTCATTAGAGAACGGCTGTTGGGTGGCACAGCGCAGGTTTAATAAAAGTCTGTCAGAACGCACGCGAACGTTCCATAGAGGAACGCGGCACGGGCAGGAAAGGGCGCAATTATATGACAATTTAGAAATATTTAATGTTCCCATGAGGCCGTGCGTGAGTCACTCAATTAACTCCGTACTCTGGGCGGACGCTACTTTCTACGGTTCACTTCGAGCACCTGCATGTGTAAACGATTCTTGTGTAATATTTGCTAAAATAGAAAACCGTTAATGTTGTCCTGTACAGACAGTTTGACGGTCGACGGCCGCCACATTCACACGGTGGTTTCGTCTCAACGTGCGAACAGCTTCGTGTGTTTATCAATTATCGTAATCGTTAATGTTCAGTATGAACGAAGAATCTAGAGCGCAGCGATTGCTATGTTTATTCACAAGTTTGTCCTATCCGCTCAATGTTTTTTCATGAAACGGTGTTTCTTTTTATCGAGACGCAACAGTATTTGTTGAAATCCACTCTCGATTAGTTCTACTTTAATCTTATTCAGTTTGTCAATGTTCATCAAAGTAACTAGAGGTAAACGTCATTTTTTTTTATGTGCAGCAATCATTCCAATTTCATAAGGTACTGATCAAAATTTATTTAAATATTGCTTAAAGCTGTGGTTCCTTGTATTCTCTTGATTTTAATGTCGTCTCGGAAATGTATGACTAATTAAACCATCTCAAGGGGTATACTGATAAATAATTTACTTCATGATAGAAATACTATACATACATTTATTAGGGCTATTGTTTTAGGCTATGCGTGTACATCTCCCATCGCCTAG
>DWEI01002417.1:0-14420 GCA_018245875.1 Mysoria ambigua | reverse complement strand
TTTTTTTTTTACATGTTCGACCAATATTTTAATAGCATTTTAATAGTATAGTGACAGATTCCGTTCAAAGTGACACCTTCGGTAGCATAGCAGGTTGGTACTCAACTTATCCGAGCAGAGCATGACCCCACACTTGTAACAAATAGAACAGAGTCAAAGATAAATGTAGTGCGGTCGGAGCAAGGGTGAAAGGCAGTGAGTGGATCAGAAATGTGTACATGAAATTGTGTTAGTTAATTGGAATCGCTTAACACCAAATTGATTTTCGTCGATGTCGCCTAAAACTTTTAACGAACGTCATAAACAGTGCTCGTTAAAAATATTCGTTTCGATTATTTTTTTTAATTAAGAGTAAAACCAAAAATTTTACTGTATCATGTTCAGTACACTGGCTCGTTGGTCGTGTTGGTTGCAAGCGCGAGTGCCGATCTGGAAGACTTAGGTTCAAATACCGGGTCGGCTTCTTTTAGATTTTTCTAACTTAGGTTTTCTAGTAATGGCTAGGAGTCTAGAGATGGTGCCCGGTGTAGGTAAATAAGCTCACCACCTACTCCGTAGTGGAACGTAAACGTAGCTGATGAAATGGGGCAACATACAACATTTCTTTGCCTACCTCTCCTTGAGTTACAGGCGTGATGTTACGTCATATGCAGAAAACGTGTGTATGATGAGTGTGATGAACATAGAGGGGACACGTCAGTTCAGATAGATATTTTCGACACTCAGTGCTCTCTGTCTGTCCCGTAAAGAACCTGGCATGACATATATATAATCAACTCGCCCTAAACTGCCTGATAAATGCGTTGCTACCTTGCCGAATGCCTCGTGACGTGTGAATTATTCGGGACACTTTATTGCCACAGACTTGAACTTGGAACTCAATTCAGTTGCAACAGTTATCATACACTACACTTATGGAATGAAACTTCGTGCGAATGGTTTTATCGCCTTCCAACTTTGAAAGTAAAAGTTTTCTTGGCGAGTATGAAACGGGTCGGAAACATTCCTGAAACGATTATACAACTTTCTCCACAGAAAAGACTCTTTCAAATGTGTTACGTGAAATGAAATTAAGTGCTTTTATCGCTCACCGGTTACGTAAATGTAAACGTATGTTATATTTTATTATTACAAGTTTTAAAACGGCTAAAATTAAAGTTTACTGGTGAAATGTGGGAGTGTGCTAAACTCCTCTGCCTGTCTCTTCGGGGACTACAGACGTGATGTTATTTTTTTTAAACTGTTATACCTAGTTCGACCATACAATATTTTCATGGTGTTCATGTGTGTAATACATTGCCTAATATAATGTATGCATCTCAGAGCTGAGCTCGGCACGCCGGAAACATTATTAACACAATAATAACCTTAGCAGCGTTGAGTTAGAAAACAGGCTAATTAAGAGCGGTTTGGATGTTAATAGAGAAATAAATAAATGCAATCGGGACAAAATTGAGTTATAAGGAAGGACAAATGAGAATACTTAGGTGATCTGTACGTCAAGATTACATATAGAATTGGTTTACTGTGCGTATTGGTTACGTAGGGGTTACGTAGAGGATACGTAGAGGATACCCGTAGAATATGATAAACGATAGTATCGTGTCATAAATGAATAGTTAAATGCAGTATCTGAAAATATTATAACAGGTTCCTTTTGCCTATGTATCTAAAGATTATGCTCATTCGTATATAATGGTATATTAGTAAAGTGATATTTGTGAAAAAACACTATACTACGTGGTGAATCGACTCGAAAGACCATTTTATATACATATAGCGATGATTCAAATGGCCGAAACTAGTGCTAGCGCTAAATAAATTTGTCTCTTCATTGTCCATGAGAATTGATAAGATTTTCATTATGCAGAGCGAGATCATTAAAACAATTTGAAAATGAAGTACGTTACTTTCTAATGAAATTTATTATTCATTATCTGTTCTTTATGGACTTTTCGAGAGCAATTCACTCAGATGGCGTTAGCTGAAATTAATCCAAATCGTCACTGAAATAATACTATTGGAAAGCAGTATGTTGTCAAGATTGAAGGAATAATTATATAATTTTTGCAGTATAATACTTCCAATAATTTTCTCAACGTAATGCATCATTTAGCGCTTCCTCTAAGGATATTTATAAGTTTTCTCAATTGGAACGTTCGGGGTTCCATACCTTCCAGACTTTATACATAGACGCGACCCTATATCAACGTATAGTTCATTAAAATTGTCTTGATATGTTGGTTTTCTTTAAACAACCCCCTCACTGAAGGTTATATGGAAGCGATAAGACCTGATACCTCTTTACGTACATATTTGCATGTCGCCGTACATTATGATGTATTGTTGTGCAATAAATTGTTTTGAGGTGAGAGCGCTATGTCTAGTAACAAATTGCAATAGGTTGATGACGATGATAATGCTGAATAAATTGTTTTTGTCCTTGTATTCTACATAAATGTTCCAATGAATATCCATTATGTTGGATGGAGTACTTAAAGATAATATGAATATGTTAAAACATTTTCAATTACAACGTTCGTTAAACGTTAACTGTAGACACTGCCCCCGTATGTTGCATTAGTCGGATGAGTTTATAAAGTAATTGGTCATAGAGTCCCTTCGTATGTCGCGACTTATACTCGCGACTTACCACGCGATTCACGAAAAATCGTGTTACCTGAACGACGTTTACTTGTTCTTAATTATTTAAAAAAGATACATCGTATATTTAGCGGGTGTTTAAATGATAGGTACTCGATTATATATTTTAAGATCTGGGCTTTTGTAACGAACCAACCACCTGGGGAAAACGCCAGGCTCTTACATTTCTCACCGAGTCGTCCTCAGAGTTTACGACAGATACCATTTAGTAATATATATGTAGGTATTACTATTTAGGAACATCTAATAATGCTTTGTTAGAGACCCGATTGACTCTTTTTGGCCCTAACGAGCCGCTAATTTCACTCGCCGCAATAACCTACCAGGGTCCAGGAATCTCAATTAATGTAATTCTAAAAATATGCGCATATTTCAAACCATTGAACAGTAGCAGCTATTAGTCGGCTAGATTACGACTAATCTCGTTACCGTCCACGTGTTCGCTGTAGTTCTTGCAACACATCCGCCCTTTTCTCGAATTAATTCTTGAAATATGACAGTTAAATGACAGAAGTATTTAACGTTTCACGCCCACCGCCGGTTCTCTGACGTTCTTTGTAAGAATTTTACTTCATTGATCGAATATATTCTCCTGTATATATTTCGACGAAACCTATTCTCGTCATACGCACGTCAGATATCGTCGCGATCCGCGTGGCGGTGGTCGTGTTGTTCCCTCATAAGACACCGACTTATACGACACATTAACGACTCTGCGACACGCTGTCGTGGTCCTGCGGTATAAACAAGGCGCATCGCGTGCGGCGTGGCGCGGTGGCGTGCGCCCCTTCAGTTTAATTTGCCTTTGTCGTTTAAACGTACGTGAATTTACACTGTTACAGAATATATTAGTGCTTTGTATAACGTTTTACCTAAATGTTAATAAAAAAAATGCAAAATCGCCCCCCAGGTTTTTCCCACGCCTCGACCGTCACGTTAGTTTTATGAAATTTAAGTTAATTTCATTGTCATTTAAGTTTTAACAATATTTTTCATAATAGGTTAATAATAATAATAAATTAATACTTCGTAATAATCACTTAAATTGTTTTGTAGATATATAGAGAGAGGAATTTAACAATGATGTCGGTCAATCAATGCGATCGCTCTCATGACGTAGATTTTCTTTTCGAAAATAAAAATGTTGCAAAGATCGTATTTTTTGTTCTAGTTCGTTAAAAACGTTCGATTCAACTCGATTTGTCATTAGGTTAAAAAGCGTAAAAAACATTGGGTCAGAACCAAAGTCAAAAATTATTCCGTCACTGCCGCTAGATGACTGAAAAAAATTTAGGTCAGTCCCATTCGCTCGCGGCTCGTAGCGAAAACGTGGCGCTCGCTTACATCCGGTTTGTTTTTTTTTTCTTTTACCCTCTCTCTCCACTCACACCACTCGTGGTAGTTAAGTGACAAACACTCCGACTCATTGAAAATCGGTGACCGCTATATTATTTGTGCAGACGTTTTTTTATGTTATAATGTAGCAATCAGTGCTGTTATTGTTAAGTAAATTATTTCATTTATTTCATTCGCTGCAGTATCTGCTATGTATATGTCTTTTTCTGTTCAGCTTTTACTCGTGGCAACCACTATATTTAGTAAAATAAAGTTCCAATATGTCTATTACCCAAAATTATCCTCTTAATTGAACGCAAACATTGCAAAATAATAAATGGGTTATACGTTACACCCATCTGCTGATATTGTAAAATTCATTATCTTCACGAACCGTAATAATAACAAGCGATTATATTCGCGATCTCGATGCCTGAGCCAACAATAGGGAATGCGGCTGGTGAGATTGTAACGGCGTACAATTTGTGCGATATCAAATATAGAACATTGAAGCTGGAGGTAGGATGAGCAGAAGTTTGAGTAATTTTTGCAGGAATACAGCTGATCTCATACATCTTCTTTTTTATACGTCTACCGTATGTCGCTGATATATGGGATGTCTTTCGAAACGATGATTTTACTTGAACCGTATATACCTGGGATTATTTAAGACAAGAGTGAATAAACAACTTCGTAGGCGAGCGCGCTACGTAGGCTGCATCCCGCTTTCCATCAGACGACATTGGACACAATCGAGCCTATTGCCAAACAAACAAACCAAGTAAATGTTCAGACTCACAAACAATGCTCATTGTCGTGACAAATTAGTATCGTTATAATACATTTTATCATCATTTTCTTTTTCATCATCATCACCATCATCATCATCCTTATTATTATCTTCATGATCAACAGCCTGTAGCATCACACCGCTGATTCATTTACTCCGGACGAGTCTTAATGCAATGTCCCGACTGTACTCGGAATTTGGTGACTTACGTTTTGAGTTACGCAGCCGAGACATATTAATTACTGATAATTGCGCTCAGCAGATTACGAGCTGCCACAACGATTAACAGCTGTTGTTTACGCGAACCGAAATTTGTTTTGTACACTGTACTCTTGTTTACGTAAATATGCACGAATACAATGTTAGACTTTACCGGCGCTCACTCTGTACATTGTACATATATCGCTAGTGGTGTACATTACAGTTTCGGAATATAACGGTTTGATGTTCACTCCGTTTCAGAAGTGTTAATTACAAAAATGAGTCATTCAAGAGAATGTGTGGTTTAAAATTACCCGGACAAACTTTACAATATATTTCAAAATAATTTGACGCCCGTATTTCTCCAAAGGGACTACTAGGCAGATAAGTGTAGTACCTCTACGTTTCACCAGTCGTGCTATATACGCCGTGCAATATATTTGTTTTATTGATTATTGAGAGATTTTAAGATGAGCCGTTTCTTTCAAGATATACACCTAATCATTTAATTGGGTTGCCTAAGACTCCCTTGTCGTGAACAATAAGAGTGACGCTTCCGAGAAAACTTTAAACAATTCTCAATAAATCTTTAACCGGCGGACACTTGGCGGCGTAAACGTCGATGAACAAAGTTTGATGCTTGTTACCGCAAAATTACACGTTCGGCTGATTTAGTTGTGAAAACTTCTTAGAATGATTTACACTTGGACGTTACGACCATTAATTGTAAGAAAAACATTAAAGTTTTTATAATATAAGCCTTTCTTAATTTTTTTTATATTTTCTAAAAATGCTTTTAGTCTAAGGTTCTTGTGCTCATCACACTGATATTTATTCAGGATGGGCATCGAACCCATGACCGCCGGCATAAATAGTCAAGTTTACTAACCACTGCTCCTAAAGATCAGTCGATATAACATATAAAACTTAGTAGGTATATAATTATCCAGAAATGTATTTTATATTTAGTCACTTTTTTATAGTATTACCCAATACATATCTTAGTGAATACAATATTTGTATAAAACTTTTAAAGACTCTTGAGATCTCATTTAGTCCAGAAGCAAATTAAAAATTACTTTAGCACAGCGGTACACTCAAGCGGAAAAATAAAACATTCATCAAGTCCGACTTTCTTTTGGCGTTGTTTTTTTTTTCCTTTTCGTTTTATTAATTAACTTATTGAGAAAGGGCTCTCCGGCGGTAGGTAATTACTCGTTTAAATATTGAAATTTATAACAGGAAAATGGCACCCATCCTTCGTTTCCCCTTTTACCATCCATCTTTAATCCCATCAAATTTAATTGGTAAAATACCTTAACATCTTAATTTCAGCGACGGTAAGTAAATCAAAAAGAAGAGCTTCTTAATTTTAATTTTTAAACACAACTCTTGTTTTAAGTGATATTCTTTATGATCAGAACGAATGTTTGCTAGAACTAAAATAATATAGAAACGCCAAATACTTTTTTATCTATAGTACCTATAATTAAAAGGACGTTATGATAGTTAAGAATATGTTCACAATTTTCAAATTCATGATGTCACTTTGCAGTACTTGTAACTTCATTCACTTAGAACAGTACATAATTAAAATGTGGAACGATTTGGAGTGTCATTATTAAACATAATTCAAAGGACGTGTTCTTGTGTCGTTGGTAAAAGTAAGCGACATATTCAACGTAAGCATCATTCCGACGACCGTGATCGACAGGACACGCGCACCAAACACGACTTCAAAACCCATACGTACTCGTCGCCGACGTTCTGCGATCACTGCGGCTCGCTGCTCTACGGCCTCATCCACCAGGGCCTCAAGTGTCAAGGTATCGGCATCAGGAGACGTACAGACTTCGCTTGGGACTAACGCTTTCCGCTTTAGACGCTCTTTCAGCTTTCGAACTTCGGTGGCGGTGCATTTTTGCTAACTTTTCACATGTTGTCGCTTATCAATTTTGTGTCGCGTATCTATTCGCTTTTTCTAATTACTCTAACTCTAATTGTCTAATTTCTTTATATATATACATTGTGTAGTTTCGTTGGCAATGGTGCTAGTTCGTTCTTCTCATCTATTTCGTTACTATGTACATTGGGCTCAATGAAAACATACGATTTTATATTTTGCATTTCAACTACACCATTGTCAACGATACACATTATGCAATCATTTCAGCTTTCAACGACATTACCTACACAGCGATTGCCGTCGTTCTATTGCGTTAAATTAATCATTGTCGCTTTAACAGGATTTTAATGGTAATTTATTGTTGCGAAGGCCAAATACGCACCGCACAAGTGGAACCATTGGACATTTCTTGCTCCAACGTTTTGCGACCATTGTGGTTCCATGCTCCACGGTCTCGCCCACCAAGGATATAAATGTGGAGGTACAAATGTGCTATTCAAAGTAAAAAAAGTTTCCCATACAAAGGAAACTTGTATAGAATTAACGTATCCCCCTATTAGTGGACGATGAATGTAATTCACGGGTGATCGATCAAGTCACTGGATATGTTCCTTTAGATTTTGGGTAATTTGTTAGGTACAGTAACATCTTGCAACCGTATTCGTCGTATGTGTTGAAGTTAGCATTGAAACGAAGTAATGCACTGGGAACGAAACGTCAAAGTCGAAAAAGTGTTTCTGTTCGAGAAGCGACCGTCGAATCAGAAACACCAACATGTCCATGCACGAATAGCCAATGTTAATTGACGTCGAATGACATTCCGCCAAATCCTGTTTTAGCGTCGAATTAATCTCCCACGGGAATAATCTGAGGAATTTAGCGTTCTGTCGAGCAAATCCAATTAGATGTTTGCCAGTTCGAGATTTAGATTCCTTGTTCAATTACACTTTTGTCTGCTTTATTTGCATTTTGCGCACGCCTACTGCCTCCACTTCGTGGGTGTCCCGGTAGCTTTCCTTACCATTGTGTATTTAATTGATTTCTATTTATTCTCATTTTAGTTGCATTCCGTTTCTACGAAGTCACTTATTAGATGTTTTCTTTCTTAGCATGTTTTCTTATTAGGTGCATGTGTAACAAATATTTAGAGCATTTAGTTTTAAAAGCTATTCATAAATATGACAATGGTTAAATTATTATAATCAACACGATTTATTTCCAATACATTTTCTTCGCCTATGATATAATTTTGTATTGTCATTTGTCACGTTGGCTAAAAACGGTAAGTCGGGCGGGGGAAAGCAACTTCATAACCTTTAGTCCGGCAATTAAAATGGCATGTGCAACAGCCAGGTAATGGATGTAGTGAGGCAGAGTGTAAATTGCTTCTGTGCACCAATTACTGTGATTGAATGAACCCGCTGTAGCGAACGAACGAAACCGATGGAGCGGAACGATGGTGACGTGCGGTTCATTGAGCGGTTCTGTTGTGTGTTGGATTGCTTTTTGAACGAATGAATATTATTAAAATCAAATCTACATTAGCTTCCAATATTGCCTAGTTTAATAACACTGTTACTGCAAACTATAGACACGTTTACCATTTTAGTGCATCTAAATTGAAATGCATGTATAATTTTTATTCTGCCCAATATACAGATGCAAATGCGGGAATATACATTTAGTCATTAATGGTTCATAAAAAGCCCTTTTGTTGAATCCTTCTAAAGCCAGGTAAGTTATTGGCTACTAGCCGGATTACAGTCTAATCTTGAACAAAGACATCTATCTATAACCTTCAAATTTCATATCTTGTTCTGTCTCTTTTAGTATTACACATCGAACCATATTCACAATTGATCCGTATTATCATAAATTGTTTTGCGCATGTTTGCAATATTTTTTCGTGCACCTAAGCAGTGTTGATGCATGCGACGTGATCGATAAACGTCTTCCCTTTACGGCACCGAGGCTGCTAACATTAGCCAGCTCTAGTGACAAAAGACTCTAGGTCATATTTAAACACTGCATTAAATCAACGCATTTTATTATCCATCTTATTTGGTAACGCTATAAACGTAAGTTTTATTACTGTACTGACCTTCTTCTTGTCATTCTGCTGTATGTTTTGATTATTGTCTAGTTTCTTCACCGTTCCTTTGAATTTCTTTTTATTATTATAATAACATTATCTTTTGATTAAAAATGAAATTTATAGTAGTCTTATGTAATGTATGCTTTGTTTTACTTCATGACTGCGACCTTTTAAAAGTAGATATTTATATGTAACTTAGTAATATTTACTTTTAAAGGCCAAAATTTGTTAAAGAAAATTTACTCGGAAGGTTTAAACATTGCTTGTACTATGTACCTAAAAGGTTTACGAACAAATTCCATCGTGTAACTTATCCTGTTCGTCTCTCTTGAGTGGGATTTGTTAAATTTGCACGACAGCTTAATACTTTACGCCTTATTCATAATATGTACGCCTTCATAAAATCTAGCCATTATTTTTATATTTCTGTTAATTTAATATTTCTGTTATTTTTTTTAATTCTCTTATTTAATTTTCTTAGAATTGAAATTCGCGCCTATTTTTCTCATCCCCTAATACATCAAAGTCCCAAGTCCCAAACCGCTTTAGTATATTTTTTCGCTATTTTTCTATCACTTCACCATTGCCATTGTTATTCTTACTTCTTGCGCTCCTCCAGGTGAGTTGGATTACTTTTTTTCTACCTCTTTTATGCAGCCAGTTCCATTAGTTAAAATGAAGATTAATGAAAGCGAACTTGTTTCACTGCGTAAGAGTAAACGATAATTATCGTTATATAAACTAATGTAATAGCATATGTTTATTTCAATATCTAATTAGAAACGGTTAAACAATGAAAAGCAAAATTTGCGGTTATTTATTATCAGTAATATTTATAAAAACTTTAAGAATATTAAACTATGACTCAGTGTATCATCTTAAAAAGGAATTCTTTAATGCAAGCATAGTGACGAAGACAATTAAACCACGCGTAGCATACCTTAAAATTTGCACGCTTACGCGAATAAACAAGGAAAATTAGAATGAAAGATCGAAACAGTAATTTACGTTATTTTATTTGTACTTAGATGAGTATTTTTACGTGCCCTTAACGCCTCTCGTTTCTCGGCCGTAGTGATACAAGTTCCGCCGACGTTAAGTCAATTTATTTGCAGTACAGCTTTGAGCCAACGCCCAGCTCTATGTAAAGTTTTCCTTAATTGAAATGGTCTTTTCATTGTTGTTGTAAAGTTCTTTACAAGTTCAAATCAAGAATATTAATCGTATAAAAGACTTTCTACGTTATACCAATGTTGAGTTAGTTTTTTATATTTATATTTATTAGACGTTTTAATAAATTAGGAATATTTTTTTTATTCCGATTGAATTACTGTCACTAATTTTAGTTAAGAGGTAATTACTATGTTATACCACTGATTATATTTTTGATGAATAAATTATGCATTAAAAACATAAAGGTAACTAAAAATAGGAATACCGCATCAAGAAACAGTACGTGTTAATTATTAAAGAAAATTGGTATTTCTGAACTCTTTTACGTAATTAGACATTCGCTTCTTGTGCATTTCACTAAAAAGTTTGAATGTCTTAGAAAGTACATATTTGGAAGAAAGGAGACAATTTTTTAACTTTATCTACAATTGTTAACTACTGCCAATTGATTTTAATTCTTTTAAACTCTTTTTAACGAACATCAATGCAAAGACAATTTCACTCGCAACACGACCAAGGAATTGATTAAATTACTGAGTACTATTAGAGATGAAGACTAGATGAACTAGGTGCCGTGATAAGGTTGTGAGCTGTTTATATCATACAGCATGCGACATGAACGTGCACAAGCGCTGCGAGGAGTCCGTGCCGAACCTCTGCGGCTGCGACCACACGGAGCGACGCGGCCGCATCGAGCTCGCTATCACGTGCACCAACAACAAGCTCACTGTCGAAGGTCTGGACCCACTGCCCGAATCCCATTTCTCATATCCCAATTACAAAATTTGGGTAATAAGAAATAACACGAAAAATTGAAAGATGAGGAATATCTCAATTTTTCGTGTTATTTCTTATTACCCATTGCACCATCTTATTTCTCATTTCCCAGTTTAATTATAATGTGCATAATAAATTCAAAATTGACTTCACTTTTCTCAAGTCGTTGATTAAATTGTACTCTAAAGTGTCGGCAATCATGAATTGCATTGTCGAAGAAATTTAGTATCGCCAGTGCAAAGGAAACATAAATTAAATTATACTCAGCGCTAGAAGTTGAAACTTTCTTAATGGCAATGCAATATGAAAATTTTACAACGCTCTTGTAAGAACTACGAGTGAAGCACAAACCTTATTTTAAATTAACAAGATCTTGGATGAGAATGTTATTCCGTTTCTTGAAGTTTGTCTATAGATGTCTCTTCCATTTTATAGCTACATTAAATTTGGCGTTTGATTTTTGTTCATATTTCCACTACTCCCAAAAACATATCCTCGATGCTTTCCGAAACTCGTAATAAAATCACCACCTCTAACGCTTCAGTCAAGCAAGGCCGCAACTTGATTCCGATGGACCCGAACGGCCTGTCGGATCCGTACGTGAAGCTCAAGCTGATCCCGGACACGGACAACGTGAAGAAAAAAACCAAGACCATCCGCAGCTCGCTGAACCCCGTGTGGAACGAGACGCTCACCTTCGATCTGAAGCCGGAAGACAAGGATCGACGGCTGTTACTTGAGGTCACACCTCAACCTTGCTTTTTTGTACTAATTGATTGCCGGGTCGGTCGTCTGATGTAAAATGATGTTAACATTTTGTACACATTTATAGTCAATCGAAATTTGCAGTCTTATCTGAGTTTAGACATAAATCAAGTTACTGTTCTCGAAGAATCTAACGCATTGAAGAAATCTGCTACTGATCGACCGGAACATATTAGGGCAAGTTACCGAGTTTACTAAGTTTGCAAAGTATCGAATCTCTCGACACGAATTCAAATAAATTCGATAACGATAAATTTACTAACTTATTTATTTAATATATGTAATTCTAAGTATATTTCAAATTTGCTAGTTAGTTTTCAAACATCGTAAATAGATTAGTTATGAGTAACTTACATGTTCGGTAACGTAAATATATCTTAACGCTTTCAGATATCCATGTAAATCAAAATATTTTCCTTTTTAAATTCTAGGTGTGGGATTGGGATCGCACATCTCGGAATGATTTCATGGGCTCTCTGTCCTTCGGGATCTCCGAAATAATGAAGTCTCCCCCGGACGGTTGGTTCAAGCTGCTCACTCAAGAGGAGGGCGATTTTTACAACGTGCCCGTACCGGAGGAGGGTACGGATCTAGCGACCCTCAAGAACCAGATGAGGTCCACCAGCGTCGGGTCGCGCAGAGCTCCGCCTCCGCCGGACAAAGAGGTCCCGCACAACATGGCCGCGGCCGATGTCATCAGGGCATCCGATTTCAACTTTATCATGGTCCTAGGGAAAGGATCGTTCGGAAAGGTATTTTTGAAATTTAAATAGCTTAGGTATAAATAGAAATACTTCACATTTACTTCGTGCAAAATACTACCATGACAGGTGGATTGTTTTATTTTGTTTGACTATTCTTACAAATTTTTATTTTATATTTATATATAAAGTGGTCAATCTATGTATATTCCTGATATTTGGTCATTTCATCGAAAAAAAACATATTTCTTTAACGAAGTTTTAACACTTAATATACACAATGCATATTTCTTTCTTTTCTATATTTATAGACAATACATAAAGATTAGGGCTTTGTTCGAAATGTCAGAGCGAGCTGTTCAAAAAACCATTTTCATTAATTATTTAGAATAAAACTTAAGTTCCCACATTGTACCCATTCAGCTACTCGTTTTCAAATAAAGGAAACTCGTCCAACCAATTTACTTTGTTTTACGATGCACAATGGAAGACGTTTTAATGAAAAATACATTTATAGCAATTCCTTTTGTGAAGATCATTCCAGTTCCTTTACTTGAGCATCAGCTGCCTCATCGCCAACTATTTCCTTGTTGTTTTCCGCGTCTGTTTCTTTTTCCTTTTTGTTTATTAAACAATCTTTTACAGTGTAGAAGATCTCGACTGTTAATATATATTTCTCTGCTTCCAATCGGATGCCTTCTGCGCATATCGATAGAAATATTTTTCCAACGTCTATTTTTATGGAAGATATTGTATTCAAAATTTATTAATTATCTTTGATTCATATAAAAAAATATAATTTAATGGTACTTTAATAATGATCACGCTTACGTTATTGTTAACGAATACTACTATTTGAATATTTCTAAAGTATCCTGTACTGTTGATCCCAGGTGATGCTGGCGGAGAGACGCGGCACGGACGAGCTGTACGCCATCAAGATACTGAAGAAGGACATCATCATCCAAGACGACGACGTGGAGTGCACCATGGTGGAGAAGCGCGTGCTCGCGCTCAGCAACAAGCCGCCCTTCCTCGTCCAGCTGCACTCCTGCTTCCAGACCATGGTGAGCGCAGCTGCCGCGATTCGCCGACACGATCATACACACTATGTATTTCGATCTACTAAATGCTTTTTTTTATATAAATCAAAGTACAGTTGAACATTTTGGATTTTTGACTTTTTGAAATTTGAAAAAACACACGTTTTGATTGTTTTGTATTGTAACATGTAAATTGACATTTTAAAAAGAATGTGTTTTTCGATATTTGACTAGTTTATTTAAAGAACACTCGGTATATGTATAGTGTAACAGATAGTAAACGTGGGTAGAAATGGGTATTTAAAAATGTAATGATCTAGAATTAATTTCAATTATTGAATTTAATTGATTCCAAATTCCCAATTTACACATGTATTGTGTATTAATGTGTGTACGTAAGCCTGCGTGCTTACACGCGTGCGTGCTTGTGTGCGTGCGCCTGGGACAATAATCGTCCCCTGTTCCAGGACCGCCTGTACTTCGTGATGGAGTACGTGAACGGAGGCGATCTGATGTTCCAGATACAGCAGTGCGGCAAATTCAAGGAGCCGGTGGCCGTGTGAGTAATTATTGAATTATAATAATATTTTAATGCTAGTTACAAATAGCTGTACGTGTGGCGTATTAAACATGGAATTGAAGAGTAAGTAATAGCACGAATGCTTATAACATACTGACTTTATTATACATAATATAGCATCCATTGATATACTCGCTTACATGGCCGCGATGTACCTACTGCGATGATCAGCCTACTGGTACGAACACATCTGCATAATTTTTGACATTCCATAAAAATATCAAACGGAATAAAACATTGTCACAGACCATAATAATTATTTTATGTACTTTATTATCTTACTTCATTTACTATTTATTACTGGTGAGATGAGAAAAAGACAACCCCACTGAGTTTCTTGTTAGTTCTTCTCAGTTGTGGGCGCGGTCCGAACTAACGTAAACTTATCTA
>DWEI01002416.1:0-14420 GCA_018245875.1 Mysoria ambigua | reverse complement strand
ATTACATTTAAAGTTTGACACAAACAAACTGACTCTGCGAAAAGTAACCTTAATCCTAGTTAAACAATCGTACTCATTGAAATGTTTCATGAAATAATGAAAGATAAAACATAAAACGCACCTGATCCTGGGGCTCCATCGCGAACCTCTGCTCTTGGTATCCATGGCAACCGGCGAACAACGCCAACAGGATCCAAACGACATCCGGCCACGTTTCCCGCGCTCTATTTCGATCATCGCGCGCGCGTTTTATATCCGTTCTAACAATAACCGCCATTTTGTTCTCATTGAACGTAGCATGTTTGTATGGTTCCTTCGTGCATTTGGGCTGGATTTAGGATCGGCGGTGCATTATCTGTGGAAGAGAAACGAGAGTTCAGACGAATTATAAAAAGACAGATCATTTGTCGGAAAAAACAATCATACCTCTTCACTTTTCGCTTATCGCTAACAATTTTTTTTAAGTCTCACAATTAATAAATACGTCTTTAAAAAAAGTTTAACCGATGGGGGATAGATATTCGAAAAAATCCATTGCTCAGCATTCTACTTAAGATCCCCGGAGAAATACTAGCCAGCGTGGTAATAATTGATGAATGCATAATGGTCGAGAAGCATCGAATAGTTTTCAAATGTCTATTTACACATATATTTATATAAAAAAGCGCAACAGGTCTGTAAAGATAGATTTGGCACTCGGTACTGTCTGCCTACCCCAGGAATGAAGATATATATGTATGATTATGTCCTATACATTTAGGAACTGTTTAAATTTTTTGTTTATAATTTAGTACTTAGGAGAGAAAAAAAGTACCTAATAGGTACAAGCAAAGTACGAGTAAGTGTTATAATACTGTTAGACTCATGCTGAAACTATGGACAACAAACAAGAATTAAGAGTATATTACAAAGATGTTACGTAAGCGGATATGAACGAAATGTAGACGTTTATTGTTGGAAACGGAACAAGTAGTAAATCTTTAATATCCTTACTTAATTTTTTTTAAATTTTATTTCACTATAAGAATTCACACAATTCGTTAGTCATGTTCGTTGAAAGCGCGACTGCCGATTAAGAGGCCCTGGGTTCAATTCCCGGGTTGGGCACTATAGAATTTTTCTAAGTTAGATTCTCTATTAGCGGCTCGGAGTCTTGAGTAGTGCTCCGTATGTGGTAATAGGCTCACCACTTATATTCCATAGTAGGACGTAAACGTAATTGGTGAAACGCGGGAGAGTTTTACATTCCTCTGCCTACCTCTCAGGTTATAACAGGCATGATTACGTACAATCATTATATAAAATTCTCTACATTACCTTTTATAGAGAATGTATACATTTTAACATAATATATTTAGAGATACGAACTGAAATATAAATATATGAAGCACGCGGTAACAACGCGGCATATGATAATCCGCGCCTGACTCATAGCTGACCTTGGTTGAGCTTAGAAAATGCGCCAAATAACGTCAAGGAAATAAACACGTTATTGGACTGTGCGATACCTCTGTGTTCTGGGTGTTTTAACATAGGAAATGAACAAGCAGACCATCAGATTGTTAGTGATCATTGAATCCGTGATGGCCCTGGTTAACAATACCGGTTGATCTATCTTTAAACCATTTTATTATCGTTACATATTTAAAAAGAAGCGATCTTTACATCCAATAGCTAATCCACTATTAATTCATGTGACTTAAAAATACTAGCAATTCGTCTACTTGAAAAGTGAATTACTCGTAATACAGCACAAGAACTGTTTTGTGTCTGATAAGTGCAATGATTGTGGTTTCGATTTGAAAATGGAATATTTAAAATTGAATATTATTAGATACACACGAAAGAAACACAAAACGATATCGAAGCGCAATGAAATAAATAAAATACTACAATTATATATATTATAATACTTGAAATGGAATTAATATTTTTTTTAGTTTGTTTAAGGTCAGTATTTATATTTATAGCTTTTTTGGACCAAAATTACTTTTACTATTTGCATTTTATTAACACTGAACATTTTTTTTTTCTGGACATATAAACTTCATAAATAAACATATATTTTCGTGAACTGACTGCGTGAATGCGAAGGCGTGATGCGAAGAAATTTCACATACGTATAAAGTACGATCGAGCGAGAACATTTTAGAAACTATCAGCGCGACACCTGAATAGCAGCTAGCACTTTTACTGAAAAGCAGGGTGGTCCACTCGCAACGCATGTATCGCCGTAAACATATTTCGCTATCAGCAATATGAGAAACAATGTGTCGCACGCCGCGGCCATGTGGCGTTACCATTTATCTGGCCACGGGAACATAACAGCGCTGGATGTGGCTTCGTTGCAAACTGTTTCCCGCCATTTTTTTATGTTTTTGTTCGTTTGTATGGTCCAGGAAAGTAACTAGTTTCGAATTTAAATTTGGAACGAATGAGTTTTGTTATTACAATAACGTTGAAAATTTAATTTTAACAGAATTTTTAGCAGGTATTTTTTTTATCTGAGTACGTTTTTATAATAAAAAAAAACTTCGCTAGATTGAAAGAAATAATATGAATTGCTTTAGAGGTTTTTTGTTCGGTTATATACATTTATAAGTAAATAAATTAGGTACAATAAAGTCGCTAAGAACTATTTCACCCTAAATCCACAAGCTTCAAGTTAACATTTTAATGGTTAAACATTTATTAACGTATTGTAATACAAAATTTGTTTTGTTACAAAATATGTTGACATATATAGCTCGATTATTGAAATTAATCACGGTTTAAAAGTTCATTAACTCAATTACATAAACATTTATAACTTAGTAGAATTACTATTTCAAATTAACTATTCCTAGGTACATTTTATCGTTAAAGATTTTAATCTACAAAACCTTTACCTATTTAAACAAATTCTCTACGATTTATTTTTATTTATTTGATAAATTCAGCCAGTCAGTGATAGCCTAGTGGTTTGAAATTCGACCTCTCACTCCAGGATATCGGGTTCAAGTCCCTGGCGCGCACCTCTTAAAAATGTGCGTTTTAAGTTTAAATATCACTGGCTATGACGGTGAAGGAAAACATCGTCAGGAAACCTGCACACCTTGAGTCCAGAAAAAAAAGTTGTTCTTTAAGGTGTGTGAAGTCTGCCAACCCGCACTTGGCCAGCGTGGCAGACTATGGCCTTAACCCTCTCATTCTGAGAGGGGACCCATGTTCTAGCAGTGGAACGATAGAAGGATCGATATCGACAAATTCAGAAACGGTAAACGTGATGTCTAATGGCATTCTCCATGGGTTCACCCGAGGTAATAATACGAATATATTTTAGGGTCAAAAATGCCGGCGACATTGATATAAATGCCACTCCTCAACTGACATTAAAGAAACCTTAATGAAAATTACTTAACACGTTACTACAAATGTTTAATATGACGCTTCCAGTAAAACTATTGCACGTAAACAGATGTTGAGATAAATATTATTTTAACGCCTGCTTTTTATAATTATACGCACTTTGGTTAATTAACACGGCCTGTGGGCAAGATGGCGGGCCGTTTCCCATGAAGCGATGGTTTATTTGTTTTGTTTATGGCGTCCACGGCACTTTTTCTATGAACTTTGTATGGGGCGTGCTAGATGGGCGATGTTTGTTTGTTGACTTTGTTTGGTAACCCGTTATGTCGGTTATGGTGTTAGTTGTTCAAGCAGCCACTGTTAAGTTGGTTCACAAGCGTGTGTCCCGTAAAACTAACATGATTGTAGGCTCTTATAAACCTCAATATAATTTTGGGCTATTGTTAAGTGTGACACAACGATATTCCTTTTATAATAGGTATTAACAATTTAGGATTAAAATTATATAAGACGTAATTTGATTTTGATTTGAATTTAAGATTAAAAAATTTACGAGTTGGATACCATTTACAGCAATACTTGAATTCTTTAAAGGTTCAATGTTATATTTAGCCCGTTCTTTCTCGTCATTTTCTACATTATACGAAAAGGCACAAAATATTTAATAAATTAATGTCCTGTAACTAGATAAGAAGTGATTTTTTAATTGTTTTATCACAATCCTTCGAGTGCTTTTGAATAAATTTAAAAATACATATTGTAAAAATTCAACAACGTAATGAACCGTGGAATGGACCGCTAAATGTGAGGCATGCAGGATGCGTGAATATAAAAGAGCTACGAGTACACCACCATATCCTTTCATAAACATGCGTCATCGGAAGTAGATCGCGATGGTTCGTTGTAAAATTTTACATATTACAAATAAAAAACGTAACTATGTACCTATTTAGGGTGTTCCTTCTGTTAATTAATACGCGTAAGGAATGTTAATTTAACAAGCGTATAAATATTATCAAGATTCTGCATTATCATTAATCTGTTTCGGACTTTTGCGCGACATAGACACAATAATTCAAAACGAGAATATGAATTTTATGAGTGAATTACGTTTTCTACATTCCTCTGCCTACCACTTCGGAGATTACAAGCGTGAAGTGACATTTATGTTTTCATGAATAACTATCCGCTTGTTTCGGGGTATAAAATACAACGTTTGCACAACTGGTCCCGTCTGCTATTGACGATAACCGGCCATGTGGTGGGACTGTTTGCGAAAGGCAGTTGGCGGGAATCGGATGTAGCAACGAAAGGATAGCGCGCGGAAGCCGTTATCGGGGAGATCTCGCCCAACAGAGGGCCGCACTGGATTATGATGACAATCATTGTAAGGATGACGGTGTTATTGGAATTATCCACTTTATGACCAAATTACAACCCGTCACAATTGCCAAAAGATACTTTTATTACTTCGAGTAATTTTATTATGAAAAGCACAATTGATCCTTCATATACGGTTATTTTATTTTATGGCCTATTTTATTTCTCAGACTTTAAACTGTCTCTAAATTACAATTGATAAAAGTCGCTTCATCCTTTCTAGCTTGCTAAGGTTCCAAAAAGATAAAATTTGTTTTGTGTCAATTATATTGTTATATATTATAATATGAAAGTGTATGGTTAGTTGTGTTACTAATAAGCGCGTCTCTTCATCAAAAGTTCCTGGGCTCAAATACCGCGTCGGACAATATGGTTTTTTTTATTTGCCAGTAGATTATCTAGCTGTGGTTTGGTGTCTAAGTTTGCGCTCGGTGTATGACAATAGACTCATCACCTATTCCATAGTGGGACGTAAACGTAATTGGTAAGACGTACAAGTGAGCTACTACTGAGTCTGCCCTATCGAAAATTACAAGATATGTTGGGTTGGTTATCAATGTAACACTATTGACTATTAAATTTGTGACTGCTAAGATGTGGTGAGTTTTGAAACAGCGACTTTAAAAATACACTTTTCAGTCTAAATTAATGCGACGTAGAAGAATGCATAAAAAATTAAAGCTACACTTTTTTATAGCTAAAAAAGAAACACACAATTAATTTACTAATGCTCAAATTAGTTTAAACTGCGCCAGTGGTATTTCACGTATATGCAAGAAAGAACTATTCTGTCAGCGCTCGTAAAATTGATTACCATTATTTATTACACCATGCGATAAAATGTCTACCAACACGCCCACAATTCATTGGCTTTTTGTAATATACACAAAAATTGCCCTACGGACTATATTCATGTAGAGTTAATTTTGAAAATTGTGACTGGTAATTTTCAAATTCATTAACCAATAAGCAATATGGGAACACGTTTTTTTCAATATTTTTTTTTCAAACAATTTTAATATTTCACCGACACTAGCAGTGAGATAAGTTAATTGACTGTTATACAGATAGCTTTTTTGTGCACAATTCATTTACAAGTGTCATATTCCCTTCTACAAACTACGCTGTTTTCATTCCGCTAATCAATTCCGCGAAACACATGTGGCTGTGATAAGAGCCACTTGTAGTGATTTATATGTATACCTGAAAGATTCGACTTTTAAATATTACGTTAGCGATCACAGTTTCGATGGCTTCAATTTTTTGTTACTTGTTTGATGCTTTAGTGTTCCAGATAAACAGCAAAATTTGTCGACTACATAATTTTTGAGGATAGACTTATGATTGAGTGTACGTTTGACAGCTGACTAATAATTAAATAGTGCCGTAACATTAATTTACAATGGATTAGAAAAAGACTAAACTAAAATTTATTTTAAATTATTTTTTAGTCACGATTTGGAAAGAACACAATGTTATTATTATTTTAAAGTTTGTTAATGTAAAAAAATATGTATTACTATGTATATAGAATAGTGAAAAATATGTTAATATATATGAATAATGCACGTAGTATAAAATCGAAACGGATAATATCTTTTGCTATACATACATATATTCGATATATAATACTGCTATAATGCACGTGTATCAAACTGCATTAAAATAAATTAAAAAGGATTTCTAAAAAATTACATATTCTATAAACTTTCACAAGCATTCGAAACGTAAATTTTCGAGCGGATACAAGAATAAGCAGCTGTGTCGTTACAACTTTTGTTTTAGTTTCGAACCCATTCTCTTCTATATTCGTACGAGCGTTGAACCCACCGAGCCATCGGATGCGCCCTGAAGGGTAATTAGAATATTTCCAAAGCCAACTTGGCATTAGCGCTAACGGCACCTATATCAGGTGTGATTCGTTGTTTTATCAGTTGACATTAACGATAGGTTTTAAAGAAATGTGATTGATCTATTAAAGAGAATACAATTCAACAATTCACCTCTGATTCAATTTGCTCTTTTCTCAATTATATACGGTGTTTTAAATAGAAAAAGTCAGAGAAAAAACCGCGTAATTGTAAGCATAGTATTCAATTAGGAATTCCTTAGAGTTAACTGTTCGCTTCGCTAATAGATCATCGAGTATGACAAGCTGCAGATAATAATAATTTATGCGACAGAATTCAAACTGCGAATTATTTATATTCATTTTTACATAAATGTTGTTTAATTACATAAATGTTGCCTCGCACACCATTCATACTCTGTTCAAATATGAACTTCCATACAAAATAAAGTTCATCAAATCTTCCTTTATGTTTTCTATTATAGTTATGTGCAGGACAAATTTATTCAAATAAGTGAACACTTATAGTATATACTTAAATACTTATCCTTGTACTGTTTGGCGCGAGTTTGCTTTTAGAATTAGAAGGGTTAAGTTCCCGCGTCAAGCGATAAGTACTTATTAAAACTAAATTTTTCGCGTCCCAATAAATGTATCGCTTTTCGCTATTCGCTAGCGATCAAACATATCTATTATATCGAGTGTTTAAATAGATGATCGATTGCAAAATTGAATCTTTAATTGAAGTGCAAAACGAATCTACATAGATAATGATTTAAAAGCTTTTACGAAACGTTTTGAAGATTGGACGCTAACAAAATAGCTTTTACTAATTTAAATATAATTAACAGATCAATAAAATATTTCTTTTGGGTGCATTATTTCGTAAATGTAATTGATGAAACGTGGGAGTATAATACTCTACCTACCTCTTCGAGAATTACAAGTGTAATTTTACGATTTTTTTCGGGTGCCTTTTTTATCGGAGGTTTTTAACAGTTTGAATATTATTTTTACCTTTTAATGTGGATTTCTTTATAAATTGTAGTCTATGTGTCATTCTGATGTATTGTAAAGTTTCATAAAAATCAATTCAGTAGTTTTTACATAAAAGAGTAACAAACGTCCATCCATACTTACAAACATTCGCGTTTATAATATTAGTAGAAAGTGGGATTTAGAAATGTGTGTCAATTTGGTAATAGAACAACTAATAGGTAAATATTGTTAATTTTACGGGTAACTCGACGATCTAATTCTAGGAGTTAACATATCCAGCTAGTTTTTGAAAATAAAACAAAATCAAAAGTTTTTTTTACACTCACTCTTTCAGAAATAAAACCGGAAGTTCGAACGTATCGGTTCGGAGTGAACTTTATTTTAAGCTTTTTGACTCAGCATGTTTTTCAGTCCAATTTTTCAAACTTCGCAGTTTTTAAAACCAACATTTGAATTTAAAATAATGCAATAATGTGTACGGGACTTTTATTGTATTTTATTATCCATTTGACTTTTCCTTACGATGCAGCGTATTTGTATTTGCTTAATTAAAAAGGATAATTATTGATATAATGCTATTAAAATTGACGCAGACACTTTTTTTATTTATACCTACATATGAAGTAAAACTTTCTTTTAATAACAATGAACTGAAATAAAAACCGCAGAAAAAAATAATACAAAGAGACAAATGTATCTTTCGGTTACCAACAATTGCAAACATTCCGATAAAAAAATGTATTTTTAAACGTTCCAAATAGTAGCTATAAAGAAATTCAAACAAGGAAAATTGGAACGCTGCGGTTCGGAAACAATATTGTTCAATCCAACATTATTTAAATATTTAAAAATCGAATTAAACTTCGAACTCACCCGAATAAGACAAACACACACGACACAAAAAATCGTTCAAGCACTTGGGATCATATCGATCACGGAGCGTTCCTTTTTCGAATTCGATCTTGTTTCGAACGCGGGCCGACCGCGGCGCGGTGACTAAACGTACTAACAACACAGACGTCCACGAAATCTGTGATATATTTTTAGAATACGCCCCCTTATTGTCGATCAGGGTTTCGACCACGTGGTTGGTTTCCGTTTGAGGGTGAAGGAACTTAGTCACCACGTGTGTGCGACGAAGGGATGCTGAGAAGGTATTAATTGCCTGTTAATAGCACATGAACTGAATTATGATAGAATCATATACTGTTGTACAAGTTAAAAAGTATTAACGGTGTGAAGACATATTGTCGTCAATAATATTTCAAGTATTTCATGTATATTAATACGACGGATGCTGGGGTCAATCATCGGTCCATCGCATTCTTATCGTTAAATCGACCCAATCGTGATTCTTAGGAACTGAACCTAATGGAGATCATTTTACAGGTCTTTCTGCGTCAGAACACTGGTAACAGTTTTTGACAAGTTCCTAAAAATCTTTAAATTATTTTACTATGAGCACCTATGAGGAGGAGGACTATGAGGAGGAGGAGAAGGTAGTTTGAGAATGAAAAAAAAACTGAAAATGGTAGCGTAATCCTCAAGAACATTGTACCAGCTTTAACAATTAACGGTTGAGTATCCAAAAGTCAACATCGACTAAGCATACAGACAATTTACAACACGCCAACGCGTCAGGCCCATCCTGACGCTGACGCTTCCTACGACTAATAATAAGAACGCAATATTTTAGCATGTGTTTAACAGACTCTTATATTTCATAGTTTACGATGCGAATATTTCATCCATGAATCACACATACAAATGTGTGTTCGCATATCACGATCATTCATGTCTCGACGTGTACTGAAAGTATTACGAAACCAAGACTAACAATACTGTTGTTGTAATATTATGAAATACCACATGAATATTTCTTATATTTCATGTTGTATTTCATTTTTATTAAAACTAGTGAAACTGTGGAAGAACTAAGATGATAACTAATGAATCAAGCTCAATTTAAAGTAACAAAGTAACATGTAGAACGTGAATGATGGTGCACGCAGATGCCGCGGGACATGAAGATTTGCCAATGTAGAGCAAATAAATAAGCTTCAAACTGATGGTGGTGTTGGGAGCCTCTGAAACCGACGCCCATGGATGAACAATGAATTTATAAGGATAGAGATATTTGGCGCTCTGTACGCTCTGCCTAACTCGCAAGGGATCTGGTCCGAAGATATCAACAGAAATAAGACGAAATACACAGAAAATTTTTGTTTTAACTTTAACTGGATTAAAGCCCCCGTAAATGAACGTTATATTTTTCAAAGAAAATTTTTATTTTTTGCCTCCACCCCATTTTGGTATACCACAAAACTACTAATCAACCAACAGAATAAAATCCAGCGTCCGAAAGACCGCACAGTTTTCGGACGAAAACGCATTCACATGTGCAAAATAAGTGTAAAACCCTAACAAAATAAACATGAATTGTGCGCGCAAATAGTGCACTGGCATTTACCTTATGCCGATTTTAATTCTCGACGTACCCCAGGGCTTACCTTAAAAAAGGGTGCAAATGTCTGACTTTCGTTCGTCTCTCGCTAAATTTGTCCGCAGCGCTACGGACACTTAGAATAAAATATTTAGAATGCGCTGCGGGTAAATTTTGTAGTTTTTTATACACACAAATATATTGTATTAATTTTACGACTCCCCACTGATTCTCATCTAGCTATTTAACGCCTCAGCGATGGACACTGGTCTCGTTTAAACTTAAGAATGTTAAGGCTATAGCTTGCAACGCTGAAAAAGCGCAACTTGACAGATCTAATACTCCTTAGTAAATATTGTGGAAACCTTTTGTGGGAAGTTTCATGACGATGTTTCCTTTAAGTATACCTATAGGTACGTAAAAGTCGTAAATTGTAAAGTACTCTATATGTGTAAAGGATTTAAGCCCTGAATTTGAGTTATTTATATAATACGAATTTGCATCAAAGAACTTGCTTAGACGTGCCAATGCGTATATATCAAATATTACAACGTACAAACATTGAAATCCAGGTATATATACATGATTTGAAGTTTTCTCTACATTTTTTTAAAACTCAAATATATAACAGGTACCGAAACGGCATACTACATCATCATAACGGCGTCGACATCGACACCAATGATACTTATATTTTATATGAGGCGTATTCTATATCTTTTACATTCTGAGTATAGTCGGAAAAGTTATCTTTTTTTTCTCCTACACTTTGACGACGAATGCACCAAACGCAAAACTAAATTTTAACCCTAATGTGGGCGGAGTAAAGTGCAAATTGAATTTTAATGGAATTCTCGAGCAAAACGCGCCGCTGTAAAGTCGAAATAAGAGCAAAATTACTTTAGCGTCTAAATTAAGAATATCTAAACTTGTATTCTGGTCGTTCCCGGTGCAATTTGGCTCCAACTTTGAATGTACTGAATAGTTTACAACCCTAACAAGAATGGTTCTGAGCTTACGATATGTCGGCGGGGAATTTATACATTTTGAAATGAGCGGAAATTATTAGCCATTGTTATCGCCAGCGTAACAGTACATATGTTAAACATGAAACAAAGGGATGCACGAATCAGGATTCGAAACCAGGACACCACGCGTTGAAAGCTGAATTTAAAACTACGCTACCGCTATTATTATGCACCTACATCATTAAAATACGTTAAAAATATCTTGAAATATCATCTCTAGCACAAACTGTTTAAATTGTTTAAATGTAATTTTAAGGCACGACGATAAAAAATCAAGTTTAAAACATTGTAACAAATATTTTATCACTCGACACTAGTCAATTATTATAAGAAAAAAAGAAGGTAAAATAAATTTGTTGAGATACCATATCAAATTCATTTCAACATTACATTACTACAAAACTGTCAAGTAATTAAGCTAATTGGCCGTTCAACCTTATATAATTTATGATCATGTTCTTAGTTTCCCAATGTACAGTCGCGGTTACATTACAAGCGGAAGCGATAAGCGGTTTCTGACAAACTTACGAATTATTAAAAAAAACATACGATTGTCTGAAAGTTGAAATTGAGTGTTGTTTTAAGATGTTATTAATTCGTCCGTTTCGAAATCCTACTACATATATCTCTTATATTTATTTAAACAACACCGCTATTCAGTAAAGGTGTTATCGTACAATCTGAATCGTACGTTCCAAAACAGAATATGTTTCAGAACACGTCTAGACGAATCTATTAATATCATATTCAAAATAGACTTGTATAAGCGTGCATTTGTATGTTGTAGCATCGTGTTAAATATATTTCAAACTCATGGCAGACTTGTTAGAATATTCCAAATTAAGTTTGCATCTTTTGACTCGGGTTGATCTATCAAAATCTTAAATAAGAATTAAATTAATAAAACCATATTTTGTTATCTGTACTACATACAAACTCTGTGCTCGATATGTTCGAAGGATTAAAAACGTACATATGTAATTGTTAGTTAACTGATGTGCTCGCGGCTTCGCCTACGTGGAATCAGTGTGTCACAAAGTTTTTTCTGCGTAATTACGGACCTCGTGAAAATTTTAGGATGAAAAGTATATTATATTTATGTTGCTCCACACAGAGAAAAAAAAACAAATATCTAGAGAAAAAAGATGAGCAGGCGAGCTAGGGATGAGAGCCGAGGGGCACAACGCGGACGCCAACTCGGCATATCCTACTTACTTGTACTTATATTTTGGACAATTCACAAAATACCTTTATAAATTGTAGCCTATATGTTTTTCTGGTGTATGACCTACATTATTGTAAAGTTTCATTCAAATCTATCCAGCAGTTTTAACGTAAAAGCGTAAAAAACATCCATTCATACTTACAAACATTCGCGATTATAATATAAGTAGGATTCAACCATTCATTAAATGAAGCAAATTAAATCTTATTGGGTTTTTTAAACACAATAATACAAGGTTTTTTAAATGTAGTGGCATATACTCCCAAAATAATGCGCATTCTAAACATTGGTGAAACTCCTATTTCATTTAAAATTTAAATAGGTATTTCAGAAATAGGTACATGTTTATGTATAAACAGCTGTTGCTAGATTGCCGAGAGGGAGTCCCAGATTGAATTATAAATAGATACACAGATAAAGGTATCGGTATTTTAAAAGCTCCTCACTTTAAAAGGATGCTTTTATTTATCTGAATGATTTTGTGATTGAACGAATTGTTTCATTCATAAATATAATGAGAGAAATGTTTGTTATTTTGAGTTCGTTCCGTTGAAACTCTATTTCTGCGCATTACAAGCAAGGCAAAGCGACGGTGACTTCATACGACTTGATCGAATCATCCATGTGTTTAAATGTGTTAGTATTTAAATTTAAATTTTAAGTACTACATGTTAGCAATAACAGGCTGGGTTCGATTCGCTTCTCTTAGTTTGGAGCCTCATAATCCCAGGGTTGTGATCTTAAATCCTGGCCCCGAATTCTTTACAGAATATTTGCGTTTTAAAAATATATATCAACTTCTGTAACATTATTATGTTTGAACAGTTTGACCTACGTTTGTTTTTTATCATGCTCAACTAGTTTCGGACCTATACGAAGTCTTTGTTAATGAGCGCTCGCCGATTGTAGCGAGGTCGAGGTGGAGACTGAAAACATACGTGAGTCAAGACGGTTCGTGCATAATAATGTGTACAATGAGGAAATCTCTAACAATAAAACTCTTGTAACAGTAAAGGACAATATCGTGAAGAAACTCGCACAGCTTTCTCTATTAAGTTCTCCAAAGCGCGTGAATCCTGATAACACGCCTTTGGGCGGAGTTTGACGATGATGTTGATGACGATAAATTTATTCCCAGAACAAAACAATGCAAGCTGCATGGCAGTCGATTACTACAGTAAAAATAATAACAAATCATGAAGATCACCATACAATAAATGGGTATAAAGAGGTTTTATCGGTATATTACAGTAGATTTTCGTTGATGATTACTGAAATTAAAATTTTACTTAGATTTTCTACTAAAGCTTTAAGAGTTGGCTAATTGTCTGCATATGTGCTTGGTGTATGGAAATAGTTCACTCCCTATTCCATAATGGAGAGGAACGGAAGTGTATCACACCCCTCTGCCTACCTCTTCGGCGGTATAGACGTGATAGTAGGTAAATGGTATTAGTTTATGTATTTGTTTATCTAACTTTATATCAATAAATTATAATATTATAATTTAGTATGGGTGAAATTTCTTTACATTATTTTTCCTTAAAAAAATATCAATACAATATTTCAGAACTCAAAATCTGAATTTAAAATTAATGACCAAATATTTTTTTTTTAAATTATAGCAACAACAAAAGTTTTTTAGTGATATTCGACCATAAAGCATCGTTAAAATATCAAAGTTATAACTACCATGTCACGGGCATAAAGATGGTAGAAATTTCTAAGTCGAGTTCAGTTCGTTTGTCGCCGCAAAACTTTCCCGTTTAGAATTCTGTTACGGCTTCACTACTGGAAGCACAAGAAAATCTTTTACAATTTATGTTTTAGTCGTCAATAGCAACTCATCTACGTCAATATTTTTGTACTGCATATTTTTTATTTATAACACTCTTTCAACATTATTATTAACATCATATTTATGATAACATCAATTTTTTTCTGTTCACTGGACCAATACATTCTTTAAAATTACAATGTTTGATATTAAGCATTACTGTTTGGAGAAAGAAAGGTTAGTTTTCTGATTTATACGCTACTACCACCGGTTTCGATCTATAACAGTTACAAATAAATCGTGTGAATTACATCTGACCCGCCAGCCCACCCTTTTAAATGAACCGTGTGATACTGTTGAGATTCACAAAC
>DWEI01002415.1:0-14421 GCA_018245875.1 Mysoria ambigua | reverse complement strand
AGTTTCATTTTGACGTACAAAAAGTGTTCTTAGGAACCAATTTTGAATAAATGGAATTTGAATTTGAATTTGAATTTAATTGCAAAAGTTTGACCTTCGACCTGGACTCCAGGGCGCTGAATATGTAATGTTTGTAATGGAATTTTGAGTTACAACTACTGACTATAGGTTAACTTTATATCGAGTCCTCAAGCCGCTGCAGCAACTTTTTTATATTCACGGACTTCGGTCAAATGTTACACGTAAATACATATGTTATTGTATATAAATTAGAAAGCTTTAAATCTAGAAACATACGTCCTCTCGTGGGAGGGCGAGCCTTTGGCCATGAACTGGGAACAGATCCAGACTGTGAGCCACTACTACAAATTTTAACTAGAAAATCTAGGTTAATAAAACATAGGTGTGTACGTAAAAATGCACGTAAATAGTTATACTTCTTTAGCGTAACAAACTAGAAATATTTCCAAAAAATTCATCCTTCGCGTTATCCAATGCTTGTAGAGAAAACAACAGAATTAATAAATAAAAAAGTTATTTAATACATAGATTTTTTTATTATAACGCATTATCTGCTTAAATAATTTTCAAATATCCTAAAAACTAAAATGTAGACTAATTTCATTTACGGTGTGCGCGCGCATCGTAAATATTTACGCTCATCAATTTTCTTTAACGCCAAAAGAAGTAAGTTAAAAAACCTAATAATACAAAATCAGCAGTCGTACTTATAATCAGTTGGTAACAAAGCAGTTAATGAAATATAAATTAATTTATAAATATTCTACGAAATGATACACAATAAATTATTAGTGGAATTAAAAGACAGTCGCAAAATCCAGTCCACGACGATTAAAATCTAGGAAGAAAAAGAAATGGTAACTTTATAATAATAACACATTAACTAATGTTTCCGTCAACAGTAGCGTTCGGAAAAAACTGACATCTTTTTTAAACACAATACGATTTAAGCGCGAACCGTAGCTGTCAATTTGGCCTGTCAAAGTCTGAAATCGGCTTAGAGGCGGCTGCGTATGCGCATCGATCATGTAGATCCGATCTCGCCATGAAAGGATTACGATAGATTGTTCCATAGTTGTTTATTTATCAATTTGACATACTGTAGTTTAGTATTGCGAATCTAAAATTGATTTACGTGAGAAAGATATATGGGAAAGTATCTAACACGGTACAGAAATTGTTATATTTTAATTGGTTTTGAATATTCAAACGGTTGATTGAATTGTGGACGTAACGCGATACAGGGTCTTTGGTGTTATACAACGAGCGAGCGGACTACGAGCGATGATAGTTTGTAACAAATGAATATAGTTTGCTCGAAACGGCACGGACACTCGCGAGCGCGAAATATGGATAGTTCATAACCAAAGTATTACCTACATTTAATGTAGATAGTAAAGTATTACCTACATTTAATGTAGAGTTAAAAAACAGATATTGTTGGAATTATTTATGAATATCCCGGTAGGCGTTCAATAATACTAAGATCGTTAACATTTTTGTAATGGTGTTTATTTATATAACGATACTTATATTACATAGTTCACTTATTCAGAATAGAGTATTGTTTTTTTTAATAAATGCAATTTTTATAATTAAATTGTACGTTATAATTCAGGCTAATGAGGCGCCTATTACTTTTTTAAGCATGCATGCATATTTACATATTACCTACTACATCTTTCAGCCGGGAAGGAATATGAGCTGCATTTCTAATTGTCTAATAATAATATAGACATGTTGGTACATATTACTTAAGTACATTGGGTAGGATGTAAACTTATTGTACTCGGAGAATTTTAAAACATATTTCACTGCAATCCGTAAGCGCGAATTCGTTAAAGTTTATCCATAGTTTTTTAATGTACAAAAGTGTGTTTATTTTTACCTTATTTCGTCGCTTATTCGTTCTTTGTGGTGGACGTACCTAATTACAATCTTAGATATTGTCAGAAGATAATGCAAATTTCAGTTAAGAATCATAGTGTAAGTAATACACGCAAACCTTTGTGTTTTGTTTTCAAAGATTATTGTAATTTCAAGATGTATCTAAATTTGTTAATCGATTGGATTAGCAGTGCGGAAACATTTGGCCTGGGTATATTTTATAATAGTTGCTTGTGAATTATGTTGTCTATACCTATGAAATCTTCATACAATCTTTATTTTATTGCTTACTTTACGGCTTCTGGGTTGAGTCTAAGTTAAGATATTAATTAGATAAGAGATATTACAAATCACTTTCAATATTAAGTATAAAGCATATCAATCTATTTCCCCAACAACCAACGACCACCACCATCCTCCAAACAATTATTTTCTATTTCACTGTATATTTTGCATACACGTATGAACACAGTGTTGACAAGCGTGATAGGTGTGTAAGAATATTGCATTCGGTGCTCTCTGCCTAACTTTTTAGGCACATGATGTGAATATAAATGTATGTATGTGAATGTTTTACATAACAATAATGACGACCGGATAAGGACTGGATTCTACTTTGGTACCTTTTAAAATCTGTGATCGTGAAAGTGGAAACGACTGAAGATTAGAATAAAACATTAAAACCTATCATTATGTTAAGTACTTACGCGAGTAAGAAATTATAGCTTTGTTTAGGATGAAATAAGTTATGTTTAGCATCGGCAGGCATGTTTAACGATTCCCGTTCCTATGCGGTTATTGTACTGTGTAGACACAGGAAATCATTACTTCGCGGGTGATTTGTAAATTATTGTCTTTCATACAATAATTACGCAATGAAACAATTACAATAAACACACAAGGTATGACCCCCTCGCCGATGGCTGCATCGTATGAAGATATAAACGTAATATTGCATTTTATTATTTAATTGTTACTTCCTAGTGATGGTCTCCTTAGACGAGTGGTTGCGAGTGCAATTGTTGCTCGAGAGGTCCTGTGATCAATTCCCAGGTCGAGCAATGGATTTTTCTAATTTGGATTTTCTAGATAATGTTTCTAGTAGTGCCTCGCAATCTAGCTTTATTGCCGATGTATAGCAATGCGCGCACCATTCATTCCGTGGTGAGAACCTTACCGGTGAAACGCGAGAGTGTTCTAGACCCTGTGCTTATCTTGTGTTGCTGGCAAGATGTTACGTATATGATGTTGACGACACAGCTCATAACACTGTTTATTTTATCGTTTGTATTTAAATTTTTGTTTGAGATGAGTTGCTACAGCACTATACGGTGAATAAATAAGAGAACTTATTGAAAAATCTAAATCTGTTCAATCCGTAAAATCCGTTAGTGTCCGACCCGGGATTTGACCCCGGGACTTCTCGATCGCCAGTTTCGTTTCTAACCCATACAAGTGCTTAGATATTATACGTACATAATATGATTTTAAAGTTATTTTTCGACAAAACCTTTAAATTAATTATCAAGAGAATTAACAAATTAACGTATAATTGATAATGATTTTTCAAGATATTAAGAAATAAAGGTTGAAAATAATCATAACTTATTTACTGTTACCAAATATAATCCATTGAATGTTTGTGGGTCAAGTGCAAGCGTCGTCATGAACGTCGTGTTACATGGGAACGTTGAGACAATGAGTGAAGTTAAATGACAATATTCTGTGTAGAAACATTAGCTCTATGTAGAGATCTTAGTATCGTATTGTATTTATTAAAAGTGGCATTAGAAAAAGTGGTGAATGCTTATTGTTATGTCATTAGGATTTTCGATTTAAATATATTTCTCTATGGTATTTATTATTATTTAATGATATGCGATTTTTTGTTAACATTGCGTCATACATGCTCATTAAATTACAGACAATTGTGATATCCGGCCTCGTATTATTAAAATGAATTTTCATTGAATATCCTTGCACATTCAATTGTCAGAACTCTATTGTTATGCGCGCTATTTTAAAGTTACTCTTCTCGGGCCTATTGTCCAGTGTTGAGCGATCGCAACTGCTCTACTAAAGATTGTGACTTCCAATCCCTTCAAGGATAATAAATAGGTGATAACCCAGAGATTTATTTCGTGTTTGCGTGTAAAAGTATCTACGTAGGTATACAAATATTCTTACATTTTACGATAGCACATACTTTTTTTTAGTTCTGTGTCAGACGAAAATGTACTTTAAGGTAGGTAACATTAGTATAATTCCTTTCGCTTATATGAAATTGATCCATATAATTAAACGTTACATATCTTATATAAAAACAATTAATTTTATGACAATAAAATATACTGAAATATTTTAATAGATCTCGAACATATGCATAATTTAAAAATCAATGCGCGAAGAGTAATGTAAAATGAAACCATAGACGTAAACGCTTACTGTAAAATAAATACAGAATTACGTCGTTTACGTAAATCTTTTTTATCGTCCGATTTGTCACGAAAATAACAGCTTAAGGACCCGAATATTTTATAACCGCGCTCGTTGCCATACTCTACATATCGTTATTATAACGAATATTATCGCGTATCTTGTTTCATACACATTTGTGTGTTAGAATAAAGAAGCATAATTGATACTGTATCTCTTTTAAAAGCAATAAATAATCATTAAACTGGTTAGTTTATTGCTTGTGTTCCAGTGGTTCTCAACTTTATTTTTGGGCTAAGCGCAGTATTTCTTTTCGTAATTCTATCTTTCATAATGTATATATAGATTTAAAGAATTTTATTCTCATAAAAAACATAAAGTTTTGCTTTCAATGAGATACAAAAACAAAATATAAATTAGTATGTATATGCCTATGAAGCCTTGAAATTTTAGGTCTTATATAAATTAAAATATTTTGCAGGCTCTAATTTAACTTAATTTAAGCTAACTTACTACTACTTACTTACTAGTCATTACATGTTGTTTTAGTTTCTTTTTGAACACAGAAATGCTGTCACAATTCTTTATATCTACATTACAATATAATCTGTTTAAGCATGTTCATAGATTTGTTAAAATTATTTATTGATATTTATGTCTGCAATTAAATTCCTCGTATTTTTTACATCACTTTGACTCGGTTACTATGATTACGAAATGTTAAGGTTTGCAGAGAGAAACTGGAGGCAAGCTGAGGACAGAGTGCGACGGCGCTCTTTGGGGGACCCCTTTGTCTGAGTGAGGTAGGATGTTGATGACGGGATGACGGAAGTTGTATGGCAATAGGCTAACCACCCATTCCATAGTGGGACGTAAACGTAACTGGTGTAACGTGGGAGTGTTATGCATTCCTCTGCCTACCCTTTCGGGTATTACAGGCGTGAATTTACGAAGAAGATACCATGTTTTTAATACTGCAATACCCGCATGCTGATAAAGATTGCCACGCATTACTTTAGAAAATATTTGACCTTCAATGCATATTAAAATAAGGATATTTTATTATTTATTTCAATAAAACAAAAAAAAATATTACAGTTCTACCTTGACAACATCGTCGAATCTGAACTTGGCTTGAAATTCATTTGTGAGGAAATGTAATAATGCGATGATGGTACTTAACTGATTCTTAATTTTAAAATATGATATTTTGTTATGGTCAGTGACCAAATACTTATTTAAACTAACATAGCAGGGCATAATAAGTACGATAGTATTGATGTCCAGTAGGCCACAGATTGACAGCGTTTTACTTTTTCAGCTATTCATCAATCATCATGATTCTGAATAAGCCATGTGCAAATCCTGCTATACTTAGACTAGAGTTTGAGAAACGCTGCCGTGACAGTCGGAGTCGCGTATACTTTTTCTTTTCGACCGAATCTTTTGGTATATTAACGTATTATATTTCGAATGTGAATCCAGATGGATATCGAGCATCGACTTTCAGAGTCAGTAAAATGCGGCGAATGACAATATGAGACAGCGCGGTGTATTTTACGGATTTGTGTTGCTTATTCCGTTGTCGCAAACTTTTGAATCTCACTCTGTTACGCACTGAGTCCACATACCTAAGGATCATGTGATTTATCTAATAATGTTAGATCAGTGTATTGGTACTTGCCAACTCTTTTAATACTTGGTAATTTTGGGTAAAGACTTGTATTTTAGTTAGCACGACACAAAATTTTGAGTAACTCTAAGGTAACAGTCGAAGTAAACCAATCTAGTGAAACATTTCGTAGCCTTTTAATACCGAGAATAGAAACATATACGGGATTTGTAGTTCTGACAAAGGGCATTAGAATTATTTCATAATTGTAAAATCCAGGAAGACCATAGTCGTATGATTAAATTTTTCACCATTTATGAATTTGTATCAGTAGACAGATATACCATTCCACGTAGTTTTTAAATGGTTAAAGACTGAACTGCAAGTTCGCGCAATAGTTACTTATTAATAAAATATGAGATCATTACATAATTGTTTTATTCTATTCGTTATAATGATTCTTTCTTTTGCCGTTCTCAGATGAGGAATGTGCGGAAGCCGAGCAGATACAATTGTAGCAAGACGAGGCAAAAACTTGAAACGACTCAACCAAGAGCTAACGCAAGGACATCGCGTTTGCGATCTACATACGCGAGTCCCAGTTTTTACAGCCGTTTTAATTGAACTGTTGTATTAAACCTCTTGTTCATCTAGAGAGTTTTGTACAGAAAACATGCGGTATAACGAGGAGTGCATATGGGTCGAAGGTTTGAGTTTTATGAGAATTATTGTACGGTTTCATGGGGCCCAAACTGCGACAATCACTTTAAGTGATAGTAATCGAAAGTATTATTAACTCGAAAAAAATATTTAAATTTACTGCGTTTTTGGTCTAGTTACTGTTAGCACTACGGAAACCGATGATGAAAATCGCTTGGCTGGAAAGTGCCTATTCTCTGTTCTAAGGTACTGTTTTTATGAAATACGGGATTCCTGATTTAACAACTAGGTATTAGGTAATAAGCATCTACGAATAAAGGACATCGATTGCTAAAATCCGAGTATAACAATATGTTTGGAATAAAAAAAGCAAATAATTTATTTCGAACCAACTAACTGATGCTAATATGTTTCAGTGATATACGATAATAAATCTGTTATGTTCACTTAATATATGTGGCCTCTTAATGTTTTTACAATGTACGTGTTTTTTTTTTCGGTTAATTAATTCATTTTTTTCCAATGTAATGACGGTAGGGTGATACACCGATTGTTATATTTTACGATTCGCTACTTTATTTACTTGAGTCGTAAAATTAATATGTATTAAAGTGCAGTAAGTGCTATTTATAAGAGCGAATGAGAAGTGCTTGTCGTTTAGACGTGGTGGCGTATCGCAAGAGGATTACTAAATTAAACATTATTACTAATACTAATAATTTATATGTATATTATGTTTACCTATCATATGTTATGAAATATTTCTTTTCTAAGTTTGATACGGTCGTCTTTATATACTGACTTCTTTGAAGTTGTTTCTTGTTCTATCTAATATATACCGAACGGCCATTGGGTGATTCAATTGTCAAGCATCCTACAGCGTTTTCAAAGACAAAACAATGCGTAAATGTAGTCCTAACAAAATTTAATTGTTCATGACGCGCTTCGAGTAAATCAGTTTACCGTTGATATAATACAGTTTTCCATACTGTGAACCAGCAACGCGTCTGGAGTAATAAGTTATAAGTATCGCGCTTGATTCTATAAATCATAACGAACACAAAAGTTGTATGGTCAAATATTTAAAAATCTTTTTATTACATTTATCATCATATTCACCTACCTAGATTGTACGTTCAATAAAATTAAATCACGTGAAATTTTCTTTGTATTTTCCGTATGTATCTACAACATTCTGAATATATTAGGGTCACATATATGTATATTTTAAATAAATTTTTATTCATAGCACCTTGAAAGGCCTATTTAAATAAAAATATTGATCTTCCATGTGCATAATCCGAACGCTTATATCAACAAATATAATGCATTTCCATAACCCTTGCAAATTTTATAATCCTAATGTATATGATTTGTATCTATATTTAACTGTATAAAACGCATTTTTGGGTGCATTACACTCATTAACATTGTTGTATACTAAGTTTGAAATAATATAATATCCTTAATTACCCAAATTAAAATGAAAACCATAATCCCTTTGTGACTACAGCGGTCTTAATGAGATAACCATCAATAACGTACAGGACCGTCGGGAAATATTCAGATCCGAAACAAGGGTTCGCCGAGATAAGCGTATAATTTCAACAAGACATGTTCACAAATTTTAATTAGGGTCTTAGATATATTATCAGATTTGAAGTACGCTAATTTTTGCACTTTACAACGCATCCTTTTGTGAGTCATTTGGAGCAAAAAACGATCGCTGCGCACGAATAATATCGGCCTTAAGTTCGACTAATTAAAGTTAAATTCGACTAATTAGTCTAATAAATTAACATGGTTTTTATCATTTGTAAAACGTACCTAACTCAATGTTGTCTTTGTCTTGGTAATCATCAGCTGGAGTAAAGTATTTAAAGAAAACATAACTGTGAATGTGAACTGTGAAATGGGGTGAAAATTTTCAAATTGTATTATGCGAATTCCTTTCTTATTTTTCCTTTCAATTTAAAGATTAGTATATAAAGCGAGTATTATGTATAATATTCGCTTTATATGCGCCTTAGATTGCAGACAACACGTTACCATTGTATGCTGTATCCACTGAAAAAAACCACGAAATTTCAACTCTATTTGCTACCAAACTACCCTACTCTACATCAATCCTTTAATCCTTCCAGTACGGAACATGCTTTAGAAAATGTTATGTTGAACTCCATGGACTGAAGGGTTTTGACGTGTTTCCTTATAGTTACGGCAAGTGACATTTAAACACACAAATACGCTTTTGTACAGAAAAACACGCGTGGCAGGATTTGCGAGTAACCTCCTTAAGGGGTGAGCTATCCCAATGTAATCTAGTAGACCATCCATACTCACATAATGCCTATTAATTGTACTATAAATATGTTAAAAACAATAACACATTGGTTGTAACCGACACGACCAGAGAATTCGATCGATAGCCCCACTTGTAAACGGGGCTGTCGATTGTGAGATCCGGGGTTCAAATTCCGGATTGGGTACTATTGGATTTTTCTAATTTAGATTTTTTTAGTAGTGGCTCAGAGTCTGGATATGTGCCCGGAGTGTGGCAACAGGCTTCCCACCTATTCAATGGAGGGATGTAAACGTACAAAAAAGTGAAAGTGTACCGAATTCTGCCTACCTCTTCGAGAGTTAAAGGCGTGATGTTACGTTAATACAAAGCCCCAAGTCTACATCCACGGATCATACCAAACAATGCGTGCGCACAATATTAAGACAATATGCTCAAAACATTGTGACGATAACAATAGCTTTCGCACGCCTGTACGCCAGTTGCCAAGGTCCGCCACACAATAGCGACGTGAGAACACACTGTGACATAATTTCTAGTGATAATGTAATGAGATGTAATTTATATTTGGTGCAAGGTCCTCTCTAGGTTAAGAGCGAATGCCAGGCTTTGTTCGACTCCGGATAATTGTCGGAATTTAACTGTCACCGTCGGCTTAAATGTCAGGAAACTATGAATGATGCATTCAAATTAGAATCACAGTAGTAATTGTTTATAAATCACATTAATTTTATTATTATTATATTAATTAGAACTAGTGTGAATATAAATACATAATTATAATTATATAGGTCATTTGTAAACTGTTCAAATTATTCTAATTGTTCGAAATATTATGGTATGAATAATATACTGAGCAAAGCTGTTTGCATCTGTGCTATTTATTATAAAATATAGCGAGTAAATTGCGTCTGTTATTATCTGACTTTTAATTTTATTGCGAAATTATCGTTTTTAGGCTACCGTAAACCGTACAAAAAGTGCAACGAAGTCTTAGAGCATATCTTTAGAAATTCATTAGAGTTTAGGCATTCAACAATCAAGGGAAAAGGTAGATTTAGATGATAACGAAGACATATTTTTGTACCTGGAAGTTGTTAAAATTATACGAAAACCATGTTCATATGTAATCTTATGTCTGAAAGGGATTTTATCTCTGACGAATACTGACTGAAGAATATAGAAATATAATACAACTTCCAAATTTTCTATTTATTTATTTTCCAAGGGATTATTTCTATATATGTATGGAACTAATTTGTTCCAAAGCTCAACTCACATAATTTTAAATTGTTCTCCCGCTTTGGCCCTCTTCGTTACTACCGAATTATTCTGAAAAAGGCGGTACATACCCAGTTTTATCACAAAACATATTTACATAACTATCGGAAGTCTTAATATTAGAACTATATCTAATTTGAGTATCTGTAAGAGGATCTAGGTCACATCTTAAGCTTAGTTATAAACTGCTTCATAGCAATGCTTATAGTAAATATAATTCCATACGATTGTTGCTTCTCTTTCCACGCCTTTTAACGATCTGACCTTACACGTTTCGCGCGCAAATATTCGTATCTATGACTATACAGAGAACTGAATCGATTTTGAAGATGTTATCCATATCTTGTTACAATAACTCGTGTACTCTTGACTTGAGGTAAAAACGTTATATTAATAATACATCTCGAGACAACTTCACATACAATACTATCTTCAACTGGCAACAGGGTGCGCTGTTGTAATCAAATAGCTGACTAATATGTAAATTTATAAACAATCAATCCAAGACATAGGAGTAGTGGAATTCGTTCTGAACAATTTGTATCAAGTCGTTGTTACCTCAAAGCTAGGTAGGTGGCTTTCGCATCCTCGAGAGCAATTTTTTCAAATATTATGGACATTATAATACGTTTATGACACGTTTTATTTCTCTAAAGCCTTTCAAAACGCCGAAATGTAAAAAAACCTCACACCAAATTCGACCCCAAATAAGTCCCCAAAAACAAAAGACACCCAATCGATTCGAATCCAATGTGCTGTATCTAATTTGTCAGATCGTCCGTCCATGTGTCCGACAATTAATCCAGAACGATTTCGTAAACAATGACAAACGTTTATTTACGTCCGACAAATAATTTTAATGACCCCTATGCAGTGAGCCATAAGACGTATATTAAAGAATTCGTTGCTTTTCGGTCCGAATTTTTGTCGGTGACATTGTACGGTCGGTACGTTGGACGTATTAGTCATTTGTATGTATACTTATTATGTATATACCGTCCGTGTTTCTGTTTCGACACGATCGCTAATGGTAATAATCAATTTTGTGTTGTTTTCCCCGTTTGACGTTGTTTATTTTTAAATTGCGGTCGATTAATTCACCGTATAAAAGGTTTGATTTTATTGTAAAAATAAGCGTAGTGTGAGTTTGACTAGGATATTAGTATCTTTATTTTCTAACTATTGAGGTTTATTTGATTATATTAGATCAAAAATATATATTCTAGGTTACATTATTTTATTATGGAACACAAAGTTGTTGATATTTCATAATTGAGATGAAGATTTTCTATTTTTTTCTGCAGTACAATTTAATAGCGTATCATTTTAGCCGCGGTTTTAACATTTTGATATATGTATTTGTTTAGAATTTATTCACTACAATCAAATCTTAAATTCATTTGTGATTTGTATTAAATAAGTTGAATTTCTCTTAAAAATCCTTGCCAATTGTATTTAACAGAAAGAACCACTTTACACTTCGGCGTGGTCCAAAAATATACTTTTCATATTTAGTCAAATAAAGAATCACCTTTCTATTTTCACACTGATATTTTATATTACCAATAACCTGTGCATAGGACACATCCGTTCTGTATCTGATTATACCAAAACATTCCCTTTCTAATTGTCATAAGGGCGAAATTTCTATGTGAATCCACGGTTCATTTTCTATGTCATATCAAGAGTCGCTATTATTTATTGATTTGTTAATAAATTTACGAGTTTTCTTTATTTGAAGACCAGATTCTTTATGTGTGAAACCGAATCTTTTGTGTTTGTTTTCGAGAAATATTATTTTGGAGATAAGATTCGTTGCGATGAGGAAATCGAAGGTAGAAAGCTGGCGAGGTCACGGCATTTGGATGTTTTAGTTAAGTTAAATACATAAGTGTTAAGGTTTTTGGTACAGGTAGATACATAAGATATCTTGTCGATTTCAGACATTAATTTAACGTTCAAAGAATGTAAAGATGATCACGGTCTCGTTTGACAAATGTTCTCACGTAAAACACTGTCAGTGGAATGTTATTAGAAATTCAAAAAAAAAAATCATTTACACGAAACTTCTTAGCTCTAGTTGAGGATGATAATTTATTTATATGATACAGCGATATAATATTCGGTAAACGAATAATTCAATTATCGCTCTCTGTATTAAAAGTTTCTGCTCTGACACGCAATGCCTAAATTATATTACCTGCATTATTTGAACAGTGTAAACGTAACAGGTAACACCACGCAGTAATACCCGAAGGGGTAGGTAGGTATTGGTAGTACACTCCTACTTTTCATGAATTATTTATATATGAATAGAGTAGGTTATGACATTCTTTACATACATATCTTTGTTTATATTACATACACACATACATACATATCTTTGTTTATATTAAGTGATGCATTTATCTTTTATTATCAAACGTGCTGGCGTTTATGGAACTCTGATACGATAAGAACGATCAAAAAATGTAGTAGATAAATTGTAAGTAATGACACGTTCTCAAAAAATTACCCCTCACACTATTTACACGCTAATAGACGTAGAAACATTGTAACGGTATATACCTGAACACTGAGTGCTCTGGCTATTGAACAATTAACCTTAAAGGAGCTACGGGAGCGATGTTTCTAGGAGGCTCGCGTGCATGTCGCGCGACATCGGGCGATACGCATCGCGTGATTTACGCGCCGTCGCGATACATCGCCGCTGGGCATTACGGCTCATTAGCGTTACTACACTTAATACTTCCACCTGTTCAGCTTATACATTATGGCTTTAAGAAAATTTCTTTTCTCTTCTATTTACTTTACTTACATAATTTTACGTGCATCGTAACTGAAACGAGTCGTAATTTAGTTTGCTTTAAATTCTACGTTCATTTGTGTCTTTAAATATTGTATAATATATGACATGTGCTAAAACACTTGGTATTTTTTTTGTTTTCATATAAATTTATGATAGGCGACACTATGTTAGTAACTTAGTTAAAAGAAATATAATTTTTTCAATAGATAACATACATATTTATAACATTAATAATAAATAATGACTTTATTATTAATCCTGTATATTTTGGAGCTTTTCTTGGAGCTATTTTGTGTTTCTTTAAAGAAAAACATTCTGATCTGGCTTCTGAACAATTATCCGCACTAGAACTATGGGAGCGATGTCGCTGGAAAGCTCGCGTGCATGTCGCGCGACATCGGGCGATACGGATCGCGTGATTTACGCTTCGCCGCGATGCATCGCCGCTCGGCATTACCGCTCATTAGCGTTACACTTAATACTTTCCGTCTTTTCACTCCTGTAAATCTTTTCGAGCACTATTTTAGCGCGCTGATATAACTCTGATCTATGTTTACATAAGTTTGATAACTAAAATAGTGTATAACTATTTGAAAATAAATAGACGAAAGAAATAAGGTGGCATGTATTGGAAAACATAACAAAAATAAAATTGCTACAATAAAAAAAATAACTTACATATATCAATATGTTAAGGTTTATAACTGAGATGCCTCTATTCTTTTGCAAAGTTGATATGGAAATATCTTAATTCAATAGAGTGTTATGACTCTATTATTCACTGTAGGTGCTAAAACTGAATTTATACTTTCAATTTCATAACTTCTTTGTGTCGAAGGTAGGTTGACACTATCACAATCTTTATTGTTTCTTAGCCTTTTCATTGTAATTTCGTCTTTATAGACAGGTGTTATGATCAATTTTACATTGGTTGATAGTGAATGTCTGTTAAGTGTATAATTCAGTCTTTGACACATGTGACAATAAGTTGTCGCGCGCATAACTTGTGCAGGTGAAATATTTTTGTAGATCCTAAAACAAAGACCACACAGCGTGTTAATATGCATTGTTAAAAATATCGCTATGATAATGAATAACATTAGTTGTTAGAATTAATTGTTAGTATATTGATTTTATTCTCTATTTACAGTTCACGTAAGTTCTTTTGAAAAAATGATTGCAAAGTACTATATGCATCGCCATAACTACGTGAAATTTATCCAGTTATACCGACAATAGCTCAATCTAAAACAACTTAAAAAAAGCAATGGTGTCTTACAAAGACTTAATTATTTATTCATATTTTATTGTATTTCAATTTAATATTTTATATTTCGTGTTATAAAAGTACAATTCACTTCATCTATTGCACTTAACTACATATATTTTCTCTATTTTCTTTATTATATTTAC
>DWEI01002414.1:0-14421 GCA_018245875.1 Mysoria ambigua | reverse complement strand
TTATTGAAATTTGGGGAAGTGCTACCAAAACTAAACTAGCTAACCTACAAATCGCTCAAAATAAAGTCGTAAAAATACTCTTCCAATATGCTTTTCGAACATCCACCTCGAAAATCTTTACTGAAACAAAGATTATGACCATACAACAATTATACATTTACCAATCGTGTCTTTTAATCCGGAAAATTATTGATAAAAACATTCATTCCAGTGTCACTTCCACAAAAGCAAAATACTTCAGACAAAGAACGAAAAGAGCCAGCTTTCTTGTCCTACCTAAAACTAGAGCGTCCTATGGTAGGAAAACACTAACATATGAAGGAGCGCGGCTTTATAACAACATGCCTGCACACATAAAAAAATTACACCCATTTAACACATTCAAAGCAAAATTAGCAGAATACGTTTTAAATAATTATACAAAATAGTTGAATGTGTTAAGTGAGTACCAATACTCATAATGTCGCTCGGCAGTCGCGCTTGCAACTAACCCGACCAATGAGGCTGTCTATATCAAAGGTGTGTTATAAATTAAACGTCTCCGGAATAACTTCATCGCATAACCTGCCAACATCAGAATTAATAATTCATCTTTCAAGAAAACCATTGTTATAATAATACTCGTATACTTTGCTCACTGTTCATTCAGAAGTTTTCTGATTTTATTAAAAACGAAATTACTTATAATATTTTCTATTTAAATATAACTTTATTTATATTCTTTGGTAACACGAAAACAAAAATGTAGAGATTGTAGAGCAAGAACAGGTTCACTACAAACTTTATTTCAGATACAAAAAGTAATGTTATCAATAACAATATCCCAAGAGATCTTGATGTGGAGATTTCCGAAAAGTCTTTGTCAATCCCTTCATTAATTGCTCGCGTTGCATAGAAAAGAAATTCGACAGCGTGCCAACTGTGGCAACAATCGGACCTGTCAGCAAACGATACTCTGAGATAAGTGTTGCAGAGACCTGCACGGCGGCAGTGGCCCGGGTGGGTGCACGCCACTTGCGCGCGTATCCCGGCGGCATGAGGCCGCAAGCTGTTTAAAGTCTAAATTGTTGTCGATTGCAAGGATTCTTTACATCGCCATTGTGCGAATGCGTGGGAGAGATGATCGTGATAACTTTAAGCCTTTGTTGCCAACCAAACATCGTCCCCCGTCCTTTTCGTGTCGGTGTGGAGAGAGGGGGATGAATTCCTTTTGTGTGTTATCATACCATCTTGTATGAGAATTGCCCTAAGCGGTTAAACCTTTTGCGGCTGCTGTTCACAAAGAGTTATCAAATGAACTGATGTTGTGATAGTGTTGTGTTTTATAAACAACGTATTCCAGTTGATACTATTTTGGGTCAAATGGTTCATGAGACAAATTATAGACAGAATAAATCAACTCTCATACTTGTGGCTGTGTGAGGGTGAATATTGAGATATTTCTGAATGACGTATTTCTGAGGATGCGGGGAGGAAATAGAAAGTGGTTTCCTGTTACCAACCAACCTTGTTTTCCTTAGCGTCGGTTGCCTCCCGCTTGGGAACGGTGGGAGAATGTTTACAAAAAAGATTCTCAAGATGTGCATAGGTCGCCCACCAGCTAGGCGGAGCGACGCTATGCGTACCGGATGGCCGTGGTTGAACATGGAGTGTTGAAGATCGAGCTCAGTGGCGTGCTGTTGGAGAGAACAATGCCCAGAAATGGGCGTGACTAGGTTGATGATGAACATTTAAAATAATTTAAATTAAGTATCTAATTAGCTACTGGTTGAGACATCATATTGTTCTACAAACTTGTGAACTTCCAGTGAAAAATGAATTATTACACTTACAACTAATACACTTAGAACTGATAATAGCACCTACTAGTGGTCAAAGTTGCGTCATCATTGTCATCGTCAGCCTCTTGAGGTCCACTGCTGGACATAGGCCTCCCCTAATCGGCGCCACTCCATCCGGTCCTGAGCCTTCCGAATCCAGCAGCTTCCCGCTGTCATCTTCAGGTCGTCGGACCACTTGGTAGGAGCTATGCTCGGAGTTTCTCTACGTGACAAAATCAGAAACAGTGAAATCCGTAGACGAACCAAGGTCACCGGCATAGCTCTCAAAATTAGCAAGTTGAAGTGGCAATGGGAAGGCCACATCGCTCGAGCGACCGGCAACCGATGGGGAAGAAAGGTCATCGAGTGGCGACCACGTCTCGGCAAGACGAGAGGAGCAAACTTGCGTATTGCTAAATAAAAACGATCTGCCAAAACAGCAAAGACCATATTTACACTGAAACAAAGTTGACATTGCGCCGGGCGTCTGAAAGGTCTTGTAGCCTTTTTATGAAGCGCTTTGCAACGCCTTCGCGCCTGACTCCGCGTTCTTCTGACGATACTCGCGCTTGATCGTAACCACTACCGGGTTTAAACAGATACAGAAAAATCATTTCACAGCAAATAGGCAGCCCTTCGGGGCACCTCAGGTGTTTAAACATGGAATGTAGGAGAATTACGACTGTATAGAAATATTTGGAATTCCGTGTTCTCCAGCTGCGTCGCAAGTAGTACGTGTCTATTTCTGTCAAATAAAGGAGTAGTTACGAGGTGTTTGTTGTATAGTTGTATTGCTAGTATAACATAAACGCTCAGTGGTATCGGACCGCGAGAGCCGGGCGCGGCGCCGCGCTCGATCACGCCGCGATACTTGTGGCGCGCGCCCGCCAAGTATGTTTATATCAACCGCCCGCTACTCGATACGGAGACGACTTTTACTATATTCATGACACTGACAATATTTTTGTCACATTATGCATATGAGAACTGATTACACATTTGTTCAAAGAGAATGAAGAGTGTGGAAGAAGTAGCTACGTTAGATCTATGAAGATGTTCTCGTCTATTTGGCGTTTGGTACTCTCTATCTATGCCATAAGAGGCCCGTTGTGGTGATATAATAATAATGATGGCTGTATAATAATATAATGAGTACTAAAGGATAATTTACTCTATCAATGGTTTATAATTATTGAACAATTTGAACAATCCTTATTCACAGTATGCTGGAAAGAACCGGTTATAACTGGTGCTTCATATCTTACTTTCGGTGAAAATACAGAGTATCGTCTCGATTTTGACTATGAGACTATTCTCAGGGATCGTTTCCATCTCTACATGCATGGTAGTTGCACGAAGATCTCAATGGGCTGCAATGGGACACAAATGTTACTTTGAACTTACATGCTCAGTTTTTCATAATGTTTTATAACCATTTGAAACACCGCGTTCATTAACCTGTTGCAACTGTTGCGGCTACTTTAGCATTCGCGCGTCATCGTCGCGAGCGTCCACCGCTGTGCTGCTGACGGCCTCGCTGACTCGCGCACAGGACCCCTGTGGCGGTGACCATCGAGGCGTGCCTCCGCTCACACTGAACCGGCCGAGGCCGTCACTCCGCCTCGCGGACGACTGCGCGGCCTCGTACCTCGCACGCCTCACACAACGTCACGTGCGACGCTTAGTGTCTGCGGCTCTTCTCTTGATGTACTCATCGTTATAGTAGATAATTATATTTAATATGAAATTATGAATTCCATATCTATACTTTCGTTGAGAAACAGATACCCGCCAAGAATTAACTCAGCACCTCTGTCAGTGAAAGAACCAGAACCAGGTGTCTGAATTTTAAGCCACTAAGCTGTATCTGTTTAAAATTGTAACTAAAACATATGACATGAAACAGTTCAATAAAACCAATTCCGTCTCCACGCTGCGCCGCGCGCGCTGTCAGCGACACTCGCAGTAATTATTTTTATTATCGAACACCTCCCCCCCGCGCCGAGTTGTTTTTGTTTTGTGTTCTGTTCCTCTTTCTGTTTTTACGCTGTTTTTTGTTTTACTCTGTTTTGTTTGATGTGTTTATTGCGTTTGTGAGCGACGTTTGCGTTGAGTTAATTAATTTTATTCGCCGGCAAACAAATTATTTTCTGATTGGTTTGTCCGACTGATTGACTTAGGTGGGCTTGTTTGATTTGTACCTATTGCAATTTTTGTTATTGAATATCAAACTCGCAAATGTTTGGTGCAAATTGAAATTCCGTTCCCAAGAAACAATTTTCCGTCGTATTCCTTTCTCAAGCTGAAACTTCACACAATGAATTTGCCGTCTCCCTCCCTCTTACAGACACCGAACAGCTGTCTCTTTCTTATAACTTATTGTAATAGTGGAAGCCAAGTTGGAAGAAAGTATTGAATTATGGTGAAGTAAAGAATGAGGTCATGTAGTAAAGAGTGGTTCTTAAAATAATATTTTGACATTAATTACTTAAAAAAATAATCTTTTTCAACCTCAAAAATGATCTGAAAGTATGAAGCATATAGAACTAATGCCTCGAATGACAGCGTGATTGTAATAATTGTGCTCCATTCACATACCAGAGAGCAAGGGGAAAGAACTTAACATATTTTGTAAAGTCAATGTATTACATATATATGTAAATAATACTTTGATTGTAAGTTTTGGTTTCGACAGTGGGCACTGGAGTCCACGTTTGCTGAGCCACAGCTCCGCTTCAGGTTGCTATATTTTTAAGATAATATGGTAACTTTGGATTGCTTGTTCAGATCAGATTTGTTGTACGTCCAATAGTGGGAATATGTCAAAAAAACCATCACAGTCCCTGGCAGACAGCTGCCGCTCACGACGATGTCGGTGACCTGGATAGGAGGGTAGTCCGTGGAATTTAAATCCTGTTGGTTTATTTTGTCTCATTTTATTTTAAAACAAAAGAAAATAGCTGCCTCGTTGGTTGCAACATTGTATGTTCGGCTATCGATCGGGATGTCCCGGGTTTGATTCTATTTTATTTGGAAATTGTCTATTTTAGAATTTCCAGTAGTGGTTCGGAGTCTGGATATGTGCCCGATGCATGGCAATAGGCTCACCACCTATTCCATACTGGGACGTAAACGTAACTGGTGAATCGTGGGAATGTTCTGGATTCCTCTGCCTACCCCTTCGGGAATTACCGGCGTGAAGTTACGGTTTTTTAGAAGAAAATAGCCGGTAAATTCCGAGGGGTTTACTAGAATCTTCTAGGTGAATAAAAAATAACCATATTGCATAAGCCCGTCCACAAAGTATTGCAGAATGTGACTGTGGGAAGGCTTTGAATTATATGTAAAGTTGCGCCGTAACTCTACCTTTGGAACACAGAGCATTCCTCGGTTCAGGCTGTTTGATACCATTCAGTAGACAATATTTAGGGGTAAGTCGCACCCTGCCCGTGAGCCTCTACAATAGAGACACAAACATTATAGAATCATTATGTTTGTTCAAACAGTGTACAAAACAGTGGTAGGCGTCCAGTGGCTTTTGGGTTTGAATCCGGACGAGCAGCAATTGAAATAAATACGTGGGGTTCTACTTTTAAATATCATTTAATGATATATACTTCGATAATTTCATAAAGGAACTTACAAATGTTAAGGTTTTCCACAGAGTTCTTTGAGTTCTGTACAGTTTTATAATATGATTATTAGTTAATATAGACCGAGCCTCTACATCATGCCTACTACATGCTCCTCTGTCTACCTCTTCGGGAAATACAGGCGTAATTTATTTTTATCATTATCGAACAGGACTTGGAACAGACCTGCCGATGGACATCAGTCTAATTAGTACACGTTAGTGAGGGTGTAGTTAGCATAAGTAGAAATGGGGGTCGAGCTGGTCGCCTGCAAGGGGCACCTGGGTCCAGCGCATCCGTCAGATCGGAACACGCCGTGGTGCAGTGTCGACTGCTTCCTGGAGGGTGGAGCAGGGACAGGGCGAGGGTGGCGGTCGCAGCCGGCTTGCAGGCTTGTTTCTATAATTCGAAGTCATGTTCATATCTATGAGTTCAGCGATTTGTCAAACGAATGTTTTAAATAAGTCCATGCACTCGGCTCGCACACAATGTGCATCAATTACCGCCACCCCACGTCCACAAGTGGGCATGCTAGAGGATGTTTTAATTAACCACGGACATGAGACACTAATCCCTGGCACGAGACCATCTCGTCGTGAATCGACACTCTCGCCGGAATAATAATTATATAAACTAAGGAACATTATACAGTATTGTTTAATTATACTTAACACGCGGATACAAGTAAATACTGTAGCTGGAGCGAAAGAGTTAGACAACTGAATGAGGACAAAGAGGAACATTAAGTAACAGAAGAGATAATGATTTTAGGACACCTCTAATTTATAGCGCTCATTAGAAGATGCAGTTTTGCAATTTTTATGTTTCTTTAAGAGTCAGACCCTGGAATATAAAGCATTCCATGATACATTGACGCACTGTGGTTATAACCGTACTTTGTCATTGCATGATACTTTACCAAATGTGTATTATGGAATTTGGTTCGTCTCGTACCGCCGAACGGAACTCACGCCGAGCAAACACAACGAGAATGTAGAACTACCATAACAATATAAGAATATACGAATAGAATTGAAAAAGTGGGGGTGGGGGATGATTTTTAATTTGTTCGCGCCAAGAGGTGTGGCGCTGACAGGCCGACTGTTGCTGACCCCTTTGCCGAGTTTATAATCTGCTCGCTGCAAATTGAAAAGTATATACATATTGATTAAAAACGTAGAGTTCGCAAATACATTGACAGCGCCGCTTATTGCATAGTGTGGAAAATGTGTTTTCGGAGAACGTCGGTCGCTGGGAAACTTGACTCTATAGTAACAATTCGTCTGGCGTTGGGTTTAAATGTTAGTGAACATGGGTGTGGGGTCGGTGTTTGGGAGGTATAATTCCCAACTGGAATAATTATTGTTATGAATAATTATTATTAATAATTGTTGTTATTGTATTCGTCGTATTTCCGTGTAAAACACGTAGAACACCCCCACGTTTCACCAGTCACGGTTAACTTCCCACTATGGAATAGGTGGTGGGCCTATTGCCATACACCGGGCATAATTCTAGACTTCGAGCCAGTACTACAAATTGTTGTAGAAATTCTAAAAAGAATCCAGTAGTACCTACCCGATTCGCAATTTAATGACAATTAGTGTACATTTATATGTATGTATGTAGTGTGTTATGTGAACATTATTTTATGACCCTCCCACAAGCTAGAAAGGTCCGATAAACGAGTCGGGTCGTGGCCCCGCGGACGCGTCACGCGTACTCGCCGCTGCTAGCTGCTGGAACACAAAGTTGTGAGAGTGAAAGTCCCGAGGCGGTCCGCGGCCCTGCCTCTGAACGTAAATAAATATATTCTTGGTTTTATTTGTGCCGAATTTCGGTGGGAATCGAAAAGTATTTCAGTTTAGCGGCGAACTGAACACTTTTATTTGGCGCCGGTCCGGCGGTCCGGCTGTTGGCCTCAAAAGGGAAATTTTTGTTTACTTTTTCCGCTTTTGCAGCAAAAGCCTTTCGAGCCAGATGCGAACACGAGAGGCCGTAGCTCGCCGCGGACAAACGACCCCCGAAATGGTCGACGCGGCGCGCGCGGCCCCCACGCCGCACCTCACGAAACCGGGACACGGACGCGTTGATTCACCTAACCCATATTGATGAACATACATAAACTGTGTTCGGTGCCAAGTTAACGAACAACTTCAAACGTTAAATTTACGATTGCTACTAAATCCCAGAGCACTTTGTTTATTAAAAAAAATTGGTACCGTGTTTGTGGAGACATATTGTTACTTCCTTCTCTGGATTAATGTCAAATAGTTTGATGTGGATTCAGTTGACATAAGCTTGACAATAGACTATAGGTATCCTGAGTGCTACTTAAGGTACTTTATAAGTACAGGCGAGAGGCCCATTTAGTACAACTAGTTTCATGCAATACGCTTATAGTAGAAACCCGTTCAGTAGAAACAATTAAGATGTAGATGTCAAAAGTTGAGATAAGTAGTTCCTACGAGGAGCGGACTGTCCGTCAGAACGCGGCGGCGTGGTGCGCCGCGGCTCGGCCGGCCGCAAAAAGCACGCGTCGGCTGCTTGCTGCTCTTGTTGGTCGGCCGGGGCGCGGCGTGCGGCGGACCTGCCGCCGGGTAAGATCGCTGAGCTCTGCTGCAGAGAAATACACGTGCGCGGAGAGGTATCTCCTGGACATAAGGATCAAGTCGCAGCCTGCTAAGCTGGCTAACTGCGGGTTAGCAGACTTCACACGCCTTACACAACACTGGAGAGCACTTGAAGGTATCCAGGTTTCTTACTCTGTTACAGCGAATTATATTGTCCATGCTCAAACACGACCTAGATTCGGAATGATAACGTAACAAGTGTACATTAATAGTAACTTTAATTAATTAATTTAATTGTACGTCCATATATAGACATAACCCGGCTGAATGACACTGAACAAGTACCTAGTCAGTATGGACGTTCTCAGCTACACGAAGGAGTCGCAGATGATGATATTCACCGCTGTTTAAAATTCAACATGGAGTTTATCTGTATCTACAAGATTGTATATGTATATTTCCTAGTAAAGTTTTTTTACATTATAATACCCACAAGGCATAGTCCATACGACTCTTTCGCGGTCGACTGGGAACGTTGAGTGAGAGCCGCCATTTCTGGCAGAGTCCAGCGCTGGCCATCCGTACCCTTCTTTTATTGCGTCGTATATCACATTTTCCCTCTTTCGCGATTCTTAAGGTAGGTATTCAATTTTTCATCAGCTCAATAACAGCGCATAACTTTGCACGATTTGTATTAATAATGTGCACCGCTTCGTGAGCGTATATAATACTAACATAATATCACGCCTGAAATCCCCGAAGCGGCAGGCAGACGAGTGAAGCATACTGACGCATTTCACCGGTTCCGTTATATATCCCACCATTGAATGGTGACACTTTGTATTACACCGGGCACGAAGCCAGATTAGGGACTGGTACTAAAAATTTCAAAACCTGAGAGGACCCTACCTCCAGGTTCGAACTCGAATCAATTAGTGGTTGCGCTTGAAACCAATCCTCCTATGAAGTAGCGAAAGCAATATGAATAACTCTCTGTGATGGTACGCACGCTTCAGAATACGAATACAATATATGTACGTCTGTATGTTCTACAGGCCAGACGCAATGAATCCATTCCATTAAGCTCACCACCTATTCTTCGCTGGGATACATAAGGTACCAGGTCCAACGTAGAAGTGCACTACACTCTGTACCTCTCCCAAGAGATACAGCGTGATGTTACCTACGTCATTAAAATGTTATACGTTTGGATAATCGTTAGAATTGATCAATTATTGGAAAGACAGAGATAGAATTGTTCAATTATTACTTTTGTCTTATAATAAACACCATTTTAAATAAAATTATCCTGTTGTAGTTATGTCTTTGCAAGTAACGCAGAATGCAGATGAGATAGTCGAGATATGGACGTTATCAGATACTTTCTATTTAGAGATATATCTCACTTTAATGTAGACGCTACGTAGAGCTATACAAACGTCGTCTTTCTTAGTTGTAATATCGTCCGCGATGCAGGCCCTTATTTTCGTTATTAAATAAGCAAATCTACCGAATTAGTTCATACTGTGCCAAATTTCATTAGGAGACATCTAACTATAGCTACTGTACATTTTACGTGAAAATATCGTACCAAAAAATATACAATAAAAAAATTGGTCTAGAAAATAAAAAAATGTATAGATCAGGTACTTCTATAGGTATACTAAATATTCTCGTGTAACAAGTTTAAATACGAGTAGGTAATACTTTACCAACTATATGGGTACACGTAACAGAATAGATGATATTCAGAATCAGCAACAAAATCCAAATAAAATTAAACTTACAGACAATAAACATTTTCTTGTGATAAGTTAAAATATGAATAGGTATTGAAACTCTACTGACTCTACCGAGCGTCCGTGTAGAGCTGTAGCGACGCACAGCCGCAGGTAGGTATGTCACGTCGGCTAGCAACAGTTGCCGCCAATGGGCGCGGTCGCTACAGTTGCCGGCGCCGCGATTGGCGGGGGCGGGCACTTCATTAGCGACGTGGCTGCCTCGTTGGCACTGCGCTCTGCTTTCTTTTATGCCTACTTTTACAACTACGACATTATTGCGTCGCTTTTCCAAGTAAATTTACGACGAGAGTAATAAACGTAGAAGAAACGCCTCAGAAGAGTAGAGTTCAAGATTTCTGCGACCTGCGTTCGAGATTGTTGGCATCAGTGGTCCCTGGCTACTACATAAACGGATGGTGTGTAATAGTGATGTGGGTCGTATTAATTATTACATTTAATGTTTAAATGAACGAAAAAATATTAATTTACGATAAGGTCTTTGGAGTTAAAACTTAAGCTTCTACTACATTTATTTGAAGTTATCTGGATTGTAGATAAAATCTCTGATACCTTAATTATGTGAAGAGAGTAGCAAACGAGCAAGCAGCAGCAGGCAGGCCGAGGGCGTCTGCTGTTGGCCTCGGAATAAACGTTTTTATCGTTCTGTTGCTGTACACGAATATCCCAGTAAAAGGAAATGAAATAAGGCGATAGTAGATAAAGTTACTACAAGCGATTAAAATTAATTCTAAATTTATTTATAACAATTGAATAAAAATATCAATTAAACTGGATGTGACGTCACAGGCACAAAGTGATCTCATAAGCATAAAATGTTGTCTACATGTGGCTGGAGAGTTAATTGAATTCCCGAGAGCTCTCGTGCGGGGCAGGGGGAGGCCGGGGAACAATGCCGTAGCCTTTGTGGAGGAGAACTGGGACACAGTGGACTTACTACAATGTTGGCATAATAAAATACTACAGTAAATACGTACATACACAGATATAGCTATGTGAGCTTAACAAACGGTTTTAGTTTTATGTAGAGTCGATACTCGTGACACAGCTATATTGTTTTTACAGCTATATTGTCTTGTAAAGTTCACTGAAGGCATTTATTAAGTACGCATACATAATTTTCATGAGAATGATCACCTTTTATCGTCCGGAGAGGACACCCGAGTCCAAAAGTAAACCGATGAGGAGGCTCATAGTGAACGACTATACTAATAAATCAAACTACGAAAGAGTTCCGTGCTCAGCAGTACCTATTACACAGATGCAAAAGAAGACCACACACATAAAAACGGATATCTCTTATTTGTTGATTTTTGACCTACTTCAGTTGTTAGATTGAAGAAATCAAGGCGTATATGTATGTATTACAAAGAGACCCATGATATACAGTACAAAGAATTAGACCCTAAAGTCGATGACTAAGTGTTATGGAGTGAACCTCTCCTTTTAAGTATCGCAAGATATGGAACACTTACTAAGATTTCTTCTTCTACTTTGCAATCCGCAAACTGCACTAAAACATTGTACTCGACGTAGCCAGCATTGGAAAACTAAAGAAAAAAAATCAGCTTTAGCAACTACTCAGTACTCTAATACTCTAGCAACAAGCCTCGTGAACAGCCAGCCTTAAATGCACAATGGACGCGAGACGTGAAATTGCTTCGCAATCACAATATCCGGTTGAGAAATATATTTCTAAGTCAAATTATGTCACTACATAATAATTGTTTCATTTCTGTACAAATCTCATGACTTATATGCTCTGGAGCATTAGGAAAAAGATGTTAAGAATTTAAAAAGGAGCACACAAATTTTACAATAATATCGAAAAATGTACGAAGATAATAAGATAATAAAGAGTTCGAGGCTCCGAACTATCATATACCTATTTCTGCCACTCCGTGACAAAGTATTTTGAGTCAGAGTGAGTAAAACGTGATAAATGGACATTCAGCCTGGACATTCACTTGTTTTCTGTAGCGAATCAGAGGAATTTGACCATGTATAGAGTTCAGTAACTACTAGGTGTTATTCTAGGTCTGTACTGTAAGTATTAAAACTGTTATAAAAATTTAAAGACGTTTCTATTTTCGCTTTCTGAATATTTATGTATGTAAGTAGGTACTTGGTCTTTAATAGGTAAACTCAGTTGAAAAATATCAGGCGCAATATTTACTCGGCAAAGGCGCGGAGTTGGGGTAGGGGGTAGCGGGACGGGGTGACACGAACGATATTCAAATTGCGAACATTTCATTTTAACGCTTTGCCAAGATATTTGCTCGCTCCCACGCTTTGTAGAGATGGGGTAGAGTCAACGTTATGTACGATAAAATGTTTGCGTTTTACGAGCTTTTATTTATACTGTATTTAAGAAGCGCTGAACGAAACTGTTGTTTTGTATTTTATGAGCGATGCAGTCTTCGTTTACAATTACAAATAAGTTCGAAAGACTCTTGTGTTTGTGCGACTGGCTACTGCGAGCTACAAATTTAAAAACGCCAAAACTACGAGTACAGATGCAACGGAAAAAAACATTAATAAATATAAATATGAACAGAGTTTTTGTAGATGAGTAAATAATATTTACAAATACGTGAAAAAAAAAAAACATCAAGTCAGTAATCCCGGACGAAATAGGCAGAGGAAGGTGCGTGAAGTACACTAACATGTTATGACTATATTCCCCACTATGGAATAGTTGGCCAATCTATTGCCATACATTATGCACATGTCCAGGCTCCGATGGACTACTAAATAATCTAAGTAATAACAATCCAATGATACCTCAATTCCAATAGGACTTCGTTTAGGCCGTAAACTAGTCGTGCCATCTTGAAAAAACATAAGTGAGTCTAGCCGGCTTAATAGTTATCATTCTTATTTAAGTAGTTGAATTCTCTTTAATAAACTTTTTGTCAGCTGAAAATATAAAAAAAAGTTTTCCGTATCATTATATGTTACTGATAATTCATTATATTTTTAGTCTTTCTGTTCTAGTTCTAATATATTGTAAAATATATTACATTTAATATATGTATTGCAAATGCATTACATTTGGTATGATTAAAAATCGATATTTTATTCAAAACATCGATTATTGACACTTCGCCGCAAGCCTTAGCGCCAAGTTGAGACGTTTGCGAAATGTGAACATTTCACGAATTGATCGTTGCGCTGCGGAATTCTCATTTACGCTTCCCCCCACTGCCTCCCCTACACCCCGCCCCCCTCTACCGCCTGCCTCACCTGTATCTCTGCCGATCACGAAATTATGTCACGGTTTTAATATAAATGACGTCGAAATTTTAATAGGCTTTTATTAATTGAACTCTTACATACAATAAAGTTATAATTAGAGGGGAGAGTGGGGTAAAGTGTAATATAATTTTGGAAAATCTTTATTATAACTAAACGTTTATTTACACAAAAAATATAAAAACCACGCTTCTTAATATTAGAAGTATTTTTGTTTTATGGATCCCAGAACAAAAGCATGTACATGTTTATACTTTTTTGAGAGCTAGCATGTGTTGAAAAATGGTGTAATAGTAAAAGTTAAATTGTGGTTAGAAATTCATCTGCGTTTGTAATGTCATTTAAAACATCAGAATGTTAGCAAAACCGAATTAAGAATATTTTAGATGAGCTTTAACCATAAAGTGTTAAAATCTTTTATATAATCATTTCTGTATACTCTACATTAACAATAACGGTCGGTACCGCAATACATCTTACAATATGTAGGTATAATTGTATTTGCGAACAAGAACTAAAAAATAATGTCATCCTATCAAGTCTTGATGATTATTTTTATCATTAACTGTTATATCAATTTATACATTTATAATAACACAACTTCCTATACAACAGAACATCGGGTATTTTGTCATGAAAATCTATACGTACGTAGCACCAGTGAACTTTACCTGCATAAGCTTTTTATTATGGAGCTGACTTTCCGATACATGATTACTTGGAATGATTCGGTGTCATCCTCGGGGCTTATTAATCTGCGGTCGTTATAAACAGATACAAATATCTGCAAACCAAATTACATATGTAGAGTTAATGCACACGCAGCCTTCCTCGTGTACAGCCTCGCACACCGCCCAGACGGTTGTAATTACATCCTACCGCCCCCTTGCCTCCCTCATTGTAATATAAATCGAATCACGAGTAAATTGAAATAGAGTCAACAGCACTCGCACGCATCGGCCTCTAGCGGAAGTAGAATATTATTGACTTTAGCGGATGTTTCTCTTTCTGTGTTGTTGCAAAGATGTCGAACCGCTGGGACAACTTTGTAGCAGATTGGTATACTCCTACTACAGTAACTGCATACCTTGGGACGACTGTCCCATTCCCCTCAACGAACTGTACCCTTTCTACCTTGCTTCCTGGACTTTCCTTCAACCTTAATTTTTTTACATTATTTAGCTATTTCCGCCAAAAATTACTTGATTCGATTGTTAAAGGACAAAAAGTACATGTATTTTCACAAAAATCTTAATTAGCGTAATCGTAACTTTACGCCTGTAATCCCCGAAGAGGTAGGCAGAGGAATGCAGAACACTCCCACGTTTCACCGGTTACGTTT
>DWEI01002413.1:0-14425 GCA_018245875.1 Mysoria ambigua | reverse complement strand
CATAGGAGTAAATACGAGACGCGTAAAATATTGACTTTTTCAAATTTTAGAATTAAAAAGAAACTACTTAATATTACCGAATTACATAAATTACAATCATCATCATCGCCATTATCATCGATATTTTTATTATTCCACTATTGTATAGGCGTTCTTTCTCAGGGGTTAAGGTCCGCCAAGTGCCAGCCAAGTGATGGCCAAGTGCCAGTTGGCATTTCACAAATGACTTTTTATTTCCTTATACTAATAAACATAAGCTTAAAATGTTAAGCCATTTAATTTCAAATAAGCCATGACATTTGTAAAAAAAAAATTGCTTAGTTTCTAAGTGAACCTTGATCTCACCTAACGATGATAGAAATGATGCCGGTGAGGTCATTGGTCTACAGAAGCGTGCCACGTCTTATTTAAAAGACGGTTCTATGAGCCATCAAGAGCATCGTCAACAGCTGCAGCCAAAATAAAATATAATCTAATTTTAAAGACCGTAAATTCCAATAGCCCATTGGGGTCAGCGTGATAAAGATTACCGAGTGTCATGCAACAGTAATTTCCAACATAATAGAGCAGTTACATAAACATCAGCACGTGTCCTGTACCGTAGCGATTGCGAGGATGCCTCCGCGTCTTGTAAAAGGAAAAAAAAAACGGAACCTGTTCCACTAGAGGTTCCCATAATGACCGCCGTCTAGTGCTAACGGGACGTCGATAACGAAAGCGTGGTTATTTTTTGCGCACCTACAGTGTACCCTGGGAAAAATGCAGAAACGCTGATAACATTCGTTTTTGGCCGACAAAAAATATGATCACAAAAAGCGTGGCCATTTTGTTATCAACTGTTGGCAACTATAAAAATATTTCCGACAGCAAAATTATATGTCAAAATTGTTTGAGGATTAAAATCAATGTTATATGATATAATGCCAAGGAACTTAAAATGTTTTTTGTAACGGAATCTTAACATCACGGTTGTAATTACCGAGGACATAGGTGGAAGAGTGTATTACACCTCCACGTTCCACGTGACTAGCAATATCCCTTTGCCACTTAGGGGTAGTTTACGCCACTACCAAACAGTTTCGGTCAAAAAACTTTGCAAATTTCAAGTTGTAACGGAATCGTCTCAATAAAAACATAATTGGTGCTAGCGAATTAGCAATCGTTTATTTCTATCAGCTATTACGAAATGTATCGCTCAATTTCTTTTCGTTTATTTAAGATAAAAACATAAATCAATCAATGAGAAGTAGTCTGGACAGAAATATACAGTTTCTTGTGGCCAAAACATCGACAACTTCTTTTTTTTAGTTCAAAGTCATAACACTCTTTTCTTACTCGTATTCCACTCTTTCGTACGTTACTGTGATTCCAGTTTAATTAACAACTTTATGTCTATTAAACCTATTTATTCATCATTAGTAATAATAACGTATCTACATCAACGTCTTCCATTCACATACCTATATTTAGCGAAGCTAACAAAGTACAATTACGTGTTTAATAACAAGTTGATATTCGTGAAAATAAAAATCTATATTATTTTCAACATGTCGATAAACTTTTACCCAACCGTTCCCGTCCCTAGGGGCAGTCACTCCTCGATATGGGTCAGTGTGCCCTGCAAACAGGTCCTGTGACGGGCGGTACATAATGACCCTATTACGTTCAATAGCTGTTGCTTGTTATTTGAAGCCATAAACTTTTATTGGTCCTATAAGAATGATTAGAACTAATCCATGCTCATATTTTGATTGGTGGTTAAGTAATGGTCGTGGTGTTGTAACATTGACGGAGTTTCTATCTATTTTTTGGTCATTCAATCTATTCTGTTAATTTCCAGTGACTTTTGATATTTCGTTTTAATTAATCCATTGTAATATATCATTAACACTGACTGTAATCGTTTGTATTCTCACATAGTTCATTATATTAATTGATCGTTTGTTCAACATAAAAAAGATACTTTGTCATCGTTTAGTTTTATATCTTATACCGTCTTAATATATTATGGGTCCGGTGCTCCAATAAGATTGTTATAATTTTATCAGATTAAAATCTTGTTACTACTGAACAACAAATCGTTTATAGGCCGAACTGTTGGTCGGCTAGTAGACACACTAGCGTCACTAGTGGGCACGCGTGCGACTCGTTCTACGCGAGCGGCATTCCTACATTATCTTAATGTTATTTAATCTAAATTGCGGGTTGGCTTGGACTTAAGAACAAAGTTATAATTACGAATACTTAAAGTTCGTGGCGTGACGATGAATGATTAATCTCTGAATTGCTACGCGTGGATATATTTTGTTGGTAACTACGTGATACTCGATAGCAATTGTTTCATATGTTACGTTCGTAATGATTGTACCGTATTACATTTGTAATTTGTTTATGCTTTAGCTTTATAGAATATGAATATAGAGATCACGTAAGGAATTATTAATAAAACATCCTGTAAATATCTGAACGTGAGCCCCTTTGAAGTCCCAATATTAACGATTCTCTTAATAAATATTCATATGTATTAATTCCAATAATGTTAGGAAATATTCAATTCAAACTGCTTGCAAATCGTCTTGTGAAACTGTGAACTAGATCAGGAGGTGTTAATCAAACTAAGCTATCTGGGCTCGACCGGCGCATGCGGTAACACCCGTTGCCAACGAGACAAGAGCAAGTAAATCAACTGTGAAAGTACGAGCGCCCTACTCTGAGGTAGAGGTGAGATACCTTTAAAGTTGCCACATTTAAAAATCCACAGGATAATTGACATCTAAACGATATCTAAAGAGGTGTACGATGTGCTTTTAAAAACAGATAAAGCTATGAAGGAGCTATTTATGTATTTATTGAAGCAGTAATGTGTAATATCACAGTTTATTTGTAATAGTAGCATTATATATTTAACTAAATAACTATATAAAACATATAAAGTCAAAATTTTTGCTCTTTTATATCCGCGGATAAAGCCCAAGTCAATGCTGGCTTTCTAAAAATAATGTTATAAGAAAATTGCATTTATAGAACATAGAGATTCGTGTACCAAAGGATTTGTACGAGAAAGAACAATACAGAACAAACGAGACAATAATAAAACCGAGAGGAAGTCATGTCCAAGTGTTAACGAGGCATCATTAGCTGGAAGCTTCCTGGTGCGAGCGTCGCGCCCCGACAGGTGCCTGCCCCGGGACGCTGTTATCGGTTAGCTTTCTGCGACAACTTGCACCATTGTATTTACAACACAGTGCCGAGTAAACAAACCGTGTGTACCACATGAATGGGAGGAACCGACGGCGATCGTTAGATACGCGAGCCCCAATGCCGAATCCAATGCCATACATTGTTCACGTCGGAAGGAAGCGCTAACTAATGCTTTGTTAGCGCCGAAAGACGAATTTTGCGACTAATGTCGCGGGCAGTTGAAGATTTATTTTCCTTTGATTTTGCTTCGCGTTTGTGATTTTGTATAATTAACTCTTGTTGTATTTCGTATAATTCATATCTCGAAAGACAAAGTAGACACAAACATACCAAATTTTATATATAGATATATCAAATATCAATTAAATAGTAAAAAAACTATATAATTAAATTATGTTCATTATATAACATTTAAATATCTGGAGTGAATACGCTGAGCTCACCGTTTATCATGTCAGTAATATAAAAGAGACTTAAATTGAAAATAATGAACAAGAACGGTACTTGAAGTAACTTCTCACAATCAGGGTTCCCTTTGCGTATCCGAAGATTTTGACAAATAGGGTGTCATTACTGTGAATGGCGGACCTGATGAGCAGCTTAGAGGTGCACAAATGATTCTAGATGCGAAAGGCAATAGAGGGGCTTTCACAATCAGCATTGTTTCGTTGCATAATAATGTTACGTGTAAACTTAATCTGCGCTAGAAAGTTTGACAATTGTATCGCACATAAAGATTATAGCATCGCGAGCTGAAGTTTCGCTATGAATATTATCTTCTATCATGGAAACATTACGTTTTGCGGAGATCTGTCTAAAGAGATAGCCGGTTACTCTAAATTGATGAAGTCGTTAAAAGCCATCGTTGAATTAATTTTTAATTATTTTGTTAATTAATCTTGTTTTGTTAATCTAGTCGTCTTATAAAAATGGTATTGTTTCTGCTCTATTTATCTTATTATTAGCTTTTGTCTGTTTAATATTTTCAACATAACATCACGCCCGTATTGCCCCTCAAAGGTATAAAGGCAAAAGGGTGCAGTAAACTTTTATAATTCACATGTTACGTTATACGACCGTTCTTGGAATAGGTAGTTGATTAGGGACGTAATTTCAGTTTAAAAAAAGTACTTTGTCCAACCCGAGGTTCAAACCCAGGGCTTATTGATTAGCGGTAGCGCTTGCACTCGACCCACTTTTATTCTTGTATGCTAAAATTTCGACTTGATGTTTAATAGTTATCAGCGAGTGTCACGTGGGGTAGTACTATGAGGAAGGTTAACAAAATATTGTGTATTTTGTGAATAATAAGAATGTTTTGTGAATAAAGATGTAGGAGAAACATAATTTATATGTTAATTGTGAATTTCCTTGTTACAGCCTAGGCCCTTTCGAGGCGGCGACGGGGGGCGAGATGGTATCACGACGTCGTATTCTGTCGCGTTCTCGTGATGATCTCACACAAGCTTTCGCAACTCAAATGGAGGAGGAGGAAGATGTGTGGTACCAGAAGGACAAACTTTACAAGGTAAGCTATATAACTTCTAAAATATATTTAAACGTAAGCAACCAAAGTTGGATAACCATAATAAATATATTCATTTCATGATGAAATGGAAATGCAAGGATACATTAAGAGAGGTTCATAAACTTACTAAAAATTAATTCTTTACGCAAAATAAATATATATTAGATCAAGAATAAATATTACTCATATTGGGAGAAGACATGTATGCGATAGTGGAACGATAAAAATAATAATAATCATAAGGAAATAATCAAAATCATTACACAGTCTGAATGAGAGTTAATTTCCAACACGGCCAACGTTGGTCGTATTTTGTTTCGTATCAGCCAGGACTTCATCCCGATGCTAATTTGATAGAATTATACTAATGACAAAGCGATGAAATCATAATAGCCATACGATAACCCATAATCGGTTTTAACTTTCTACACATCAATCACAAGGTCGTCGTGGAGCCGCGCTATTAATGATACGGCTCAGTTCACATCACCATTGTAATAGCAGTAGGTGCACTAACAAATGACAGATTGTAAGAGAAATTGTTATTTAGACAATCCACAAACAACTTGAAAGTTTTAAATTCACAAGTGTAAATTGGCAATTTGTTTTTCGGTAATCGTTTTCACTTCACAACAAATTTTTCGAAAGTTAATTTAAAATTCCATTATGGTAAGTACAATATTGGGAATCCATGATGCGTGTTGTTTTAATCATATCGTCGTCGGATGAGAATGAACATGTCGTTGAAACTTCTATATGTTTTTCCGACGTGTCATTCAAATTGGTAATATTTAATTGTAGATAATAGCTGCTACTTCATCTGCGTTGTTTATTATATTATCAATGCATTATAAAAAGGAAAAATCTCCAAAAACCTAGAAGCAATAATGTACTTTGCTTACAAAAGGTAACACACAAATTATTTCAGTCTGTAAAGCGACAGCATGTGACGTATTATTGACCGTCACTGAACACGTACCGCTTAAAAAATAGTTGTTTCTTAAATCTTTAATAACATTACAATTAATGAAAATATCGTAAAGCTTTTTAAGTACCACATGTCTTTGTAATAAATTAGAAGACAATTGAAATCTATCCCGTATTTTTTACATTATACGCGCACAGCGGCAGACCTCCATCGGTTTATTTATATAGATTGAGTTACGTAAACGTCTAAATTGCCTATTGCCAACTTGATTTAATAAACGCAAACGTCCCACCGTCGTTCCGCGTGCGTATTACGTTTTCGTTTCCTTTGTCTACGGTTACGTTTTTGTAATCGTTTCCGACTAGTTCTCAGTTATTAAGGACGTGAGAACGCATTTCTCAATACAATACATCGTTGACACTCACTACGTTACATTAAGCTTCGACGTCTCCTTTGATATCGTCATGTATTTCGTTGCCATTGACTGTTTGATTGATAGCATTGAATACATTTTGATTTGTGTCTTTTACAGGGCATCCAGTAAGCTCATATATGCATTTGAATCGTTGTGTATAAAATTTAAACAGAAAACATGATAAAAAATCATTTTCTTCTGCCTACAAAATAGTTAAAAATGAATATGTGTTCACGATTTCATGCTCGACTCCATTTAATTTGTATGACCTGTATTTGAAAGTGTCTTTATAGTAAATACAACTTAACGATTTCAGATGGGTCTGTTATTAACGTAACAAATCGTTTTTATGGCGGCAATCTTTATCTGTACAATCATATTCTAATCTAGTCTAGTCTAGATTTTAGATTTGACATAAATACAATCTTACTTAGTGAATGTATCAACGGAGACGCGTGTTTACTAGTCACGGCGTTTCTACATTTGAAATTAGAAATTGTAAGCTAATTTTGTAAATATGATAGCTGTTAATAAATTTATTTATTTATCCTTTATTATCATTGTTAGTTGTTTCTTTTTCTTCGTCGAGCCCATAGCTGATCATGAGTGATCAGCCATTGGTTGCAATGTCCAGGATGCGCCGGGTAATTTATCGTTGGTTAATAAAGGGCGACCTTAATACCAGTTTTCAACTAGACAACCCAGGTGATAATGAACAATACCTGAATAATACTTAATAATACTGAAAATAATAAAATATAATGCTGTAAACACCTACTTTAGTCACATACGTTTCACGAATTACAAGAGTTACTGATGCTTTCTGTCGAAAATTGTCAGTTTAATTTATATCAAATGGATCAAAAGTTCCTCGTTAAAGTGAAATTTTCGTGACCCAGCTGCCAGTGGCAGACGAGCGGCCGGTCAACTCTGACCCATTGAACGAGATCGTGACCGTTCGGCAACAATGGCTGCGTTACGGCGACGCAAATCGTCCGGAAAGCGTCCGATCCTTACCCTTCTGACCTTATCTGAGCAATGTCAGCCTGTATTGAACGATGTACGAGAAATCTTGACTTCCGTTACGTTTTAATATATTGTTTAATAAGTATCGAATTACTTACATCCATCAGATATTGGAACACCAATGCTCGATCTAATCTAATAGCCGCCTATACTTCCTAGCCTGGGAAATACAAATCTAGTGTGTATTAGAAAATAAATAATTTCTGCTTTTGCATATTAAAAGAATTCTTCAAAGATCAGTAAAAGACCAACCGTAAATGAGTAGTAGAGAACCTTTAGTATAGAGTAACTGCAATCGATAAAAAACACTTTAATCTTATTCCTCGCCCACAACGTACGTAACCAACATTAAACGTTTATTACCAATAATAAACCTTTATGAAATATCTTATATAGGTACCGAATAAAATATGGCGTTCTGTAGTATACTTATTGTGCTTAATGTAAATTTTGGAAATGTATTAATACATTTTACGAGTGTCTTGTATAAATTATTGTCATATATAACTCACTGATTTGTATAAATCATGAAGGGCAACGATCTGTTTTGAATATGTTGAAGTAAAGAATTTTCATATCGACTAAATCTCCTTGTACAGTAGCTGTCATATGACAGTTATAGGTGAAAGTCTATTATTCCTACAAATGAACTGTATTTCCATGGTGTTTATTTACTTAGATATATATTATGTATGTTTTGTTTAAGTTTATTTAACGTAAAACAACGTAACATCAGTCCTATCATCCTCGAATAAGTAGTCAGAGCAGTTTAATACACACCCACGTTACACTAGTTACATTTACCACCTGTATGTGATAATTTGTTTTTAAATACATATTACCGTTAACTAATTTTTCGTTAGGTACTATAAATATTATTAATGTCCTATTTGAAATAGTGAAAATGGTGTAGTTATTTTACGTAGAATTTAATTTTGAAACATACTTTAATTAATACATGCAACATCAATATTGTCTTCGCCAATCCCGATGTAATTTAATTTATCGATTAACCGAATCACCGATTTCCAGAACCACTAGGCACCAACTGTTTACTATAAATTTTATCGAAATCTGAATTATTACATAGCAGTGTTAGCCTAGCGGTTTAAAATTCGACCTCTCACTCCGGGAGACCGGGTTCAAATCCTTGGCGCGCATATCTTTAAAAATGTGCGTTTTAAGAATTATTACAGTGCGTTATTTTTCGTACTTTCCTCTTTTATTTTCAGTTTACATATAAGTTATTTTCAACACCCTTTTACACATTTGTGATTAACATATTTATACTATCCTTCTATGCCTACCACTTTACAGAAATACAGCCGTGATATTATAAGAAACCTCAGCTTGTGTAATTCCTTGTTCTTATTACATACGAATAGCGCACTACGCCAATATGTAATTCTTTACTGTCTACCTGGCGATCATTAAGTAACGCATATTTGATATCGTTCAAATTGATTGATGATATAAATAATACAATTGTATGTACAAGCGTCGCTTCATTTGAATATAAATAGTCACGATTCCCATCTGAGTCTAAGTCTGTGCGGCTTAATATCAAGGTTTCGGAGTATTTTGAAATAGGTGGACGGCGATTTTTATACGGACCGAGGTCGGTAGTTTTCGCTTTTGAATCATACTCGTATAAGATTTTCATACGCTCGTGAGTAACTGGCGCTTAACGTTTTTTTCAGTCATTAACATAATTTTAAATTTAGTTCTGCTGTCTTATCTCTCGATTTGTTCTGGTAACGAGTATGTCATTTTTAAAATTCTCATATTACGAGTGTTTATTATTATTTTTTCAGTTTCGCTAATTATTGTACACGTTTGTAATAATTTAAATAATGTAAATCTTAAATTAGTAAATAGTGTCTTCTTGTTAATGTATTGTTTTATAATTATTTCAAAGTTATGCTGAAATTGTTCACGCGTCCGAATTGTTGTTATGGCTAGTACATATTTTACAATCGGAGTATCGTTAAAATAAGAAAAATTTTCAACATATAATCAGAAATAAACTTTTTTCAAATACATATCTAGTTGCAATGTAAAATTGCAACTAGATTGCAATAGTGCTTGTCAAACTTCAAAGCGCTATCGGTGTCAGTTCAGCATTCATATTGAACAACAATAAAAAAAATATTTATATCGCCACTAAAATCGACATATTCCAATCGCACAACTAAAACGCCGGCCTAACGACGGTGGGCTTAGTTCGACAAGGTGTCAAGTGAGTGCGCGCGGACGCGTATTATACAACCGTGTCCTTATTACACGATTGGCACTGTTCGCTGGTCGTTCACGCGCTGAATGTCGCAAGCGCTACCCGACACCGCTTGGCCAATCACACCTGTTTGGCTACTTGTATGACAGACGGGTGTATGTTGTCGTTTCCACCAGTATTTCTAACGCTGTATAGAGATTAGTGGAGTTTATTAAGACAATCTAAGCTCATTTAGCGTCAATGATAATTTAACAGAGTTTGTAGTTCGATTGATATATGAGAGCCGGTGTGCTATGAAAATATTGAGGAAATGATCAGGTGTAGTCTTCACAGACTGATTTTATAAATGCCTAGACTTAAACGCTGATTGAACGCTAATTAGGATGTAAGCTAAATGTATGCTTGCAGTTTACTATCAAAACTAAAATGTCTACTGTATTGAAATATACCGTTGAAGTTTGTATAAATCTTGTACATGTTGCTTTAATAATACCTACAATTTAACACCCTTACATCTACACATAGTGTGTGTTAACCCTTCAAATTATCATACGATTAAAAATAAATTTATCACTTAACAAAACGTCTGTTCATGTAAGAGCACTTTTCCAATCAATCATAAAAACAGCGTCTGATGAATCAATACATTTGATGGATGAGTTATGTGGACGGACGGACGGACGAAAGTAATGTAATACGTGCGCAGTCCAAACCGAAACGAATCGTTGGACCGTTCATTCGTCAAAATCTATATAATATGTGAATGACCTTAAAAATATTAGTGACAAGTATTTTGTTGATAAGTATGAATGTACTTACTAGGGTTAGATGAAATTACATGACATTTATTACGATTGCGTAACAGCAAATGTTTTCTTAGTTAGAAATATGTTCCTACCCCACAGAAGTACACATGTATATTAGAGCTTGTTACAACACCAGTTTCTCTGCCATGCGAAATCCTTCAATGTCGATCACAATATCGAAAATAATTGCATTTTACAAAGAATATAATTCAAATAGAAACATCTAGAATGAGTGTTTTATCATTACTTAGAAATTTCTCCACATTTCTATCGCTAAGCTAGTAATGTGATGACAGGAATCTTAACGACTTACAAAAAGCTACGTGAAGGTATGTCCGTGTGTCCGTACGTTTCTCCTAGTCCTACTTGTCTCATTACGAGCGAGTGAGCGATAAACTATCCCGAATAATATCGCTTCTAAGCGAATGATTGAACGTAATATAATGATGTAGTAACGTTATTTATATAAATAACAATATACCGTCATTTTATATAGGAAATTATAAAATTGTGTTATTTTGAAATTAGTATTTTTGCGTTGATCATTTATAAAAAGTTTGACAATTTTTGACAAATCACAAAATTGTGATATGATAATATGCTACTGCGTCTTTAAAAATTTTCTATCGTAAGTATTGATGGTTGATCGCGATGTTATCCAATGTATCTAGGCACGATTTAATACACTGACCGTATATGGGCAATAGCGTAGGTGGTTGGAGAAGTCGTTCTCTGCGACCAACCTACATGCCCACTGTGGTGACCACAGGTAAAGAATCCTAAGGGGAGGCCTCCATGTCCAGGAGTGGGCTAAAAGAGGCTGATAATGATGATAAAGTAACGATTGATATTAGTATCTGCTGTTCAAAACTATAGACCAAATTTATTATATCTTTGTCCAATTTTATTTTCGATATTACTGAAATATCTTTCCGTTGCATATCGTTGGTGCGACAGGCGCCTTATTCCTTGCGAATGTAACTGTAATAGTTGTGGACGATTTAATTGCGCTCGGATCACGACGCCACCTCGTGTCACGACTGAACTGACAATCCTTGCCTCACGACGGCTGCGGAAAGTGAAAATTGTATGCATTTATCATAGCTTTGCATGTACACATATTTCAAACACACACATTATAAAATTATATGTATGCAATATTGTTTTTAGTACAGTGATTCTCAAAGTTTTCTTTGGCGTTATGTTTGACTGTCTCGTTGGTCGTGTTTGTTCCAAGTGGTTATGGGTTCAAATCCCGGGTCGGGCCTTAGTGCATAGTTCTGACTGACCTTCCAGTATTTGTTTGTAGTCTGGATATGTGTATGGCAATAGAGTCACCACCTATTCCATATTGAGGCATAAACGTAACTGGTGAAACATGGGACTGCACGACACTCCTCTATCTACTTCTTTGCGGATTACAGGTGTGATATTGTTTTGTAATACAATGTTGGAATAACTTCATTAATAACATAAAATATTTTCAACTATATGGTCAGGAAGCTGGTCAATCACATGAAGGATTTAATTTACAGTTATTTTTTTATCTGTGTGAATTTGAACAGCGGTAGTTGGAAATTCGATTAATATAGTTTATTAGTCGTCTATTTATCTTAACGGCTCCGCCTACTTTCCGATCAGATAACCCCGCGCGTAGAGACTAGAGATGTTCTGAGATGATTATTTAGTTTTATACCTGACTAGACGACAGATCGTGTGCAAAACGGTATTGTAGAGGCATTGACGATGGCAATGTAAAATCTTATTGACTTTATTGCATGAGGCTAACAGATGCAAAATGTAACCAGGCGTTGCGAATAAACAATACTACCGATCCACTTCCGGCACCACTCAAACCTCAATGCCATAGTAGTGTCTCATCGATCGCTTATCAAAAAATATGCGAGGCCGCATGTACTAGCAGCTTCGACAATATTGCACTACTTGTGGGCGTGACTGTTCATATAGCATAATCAGATAGCAGAGTTTTGGTGTGAATCGGTATAAGTCGCAATGCATGTCGGTAGCTTATCGTTTTTATAGGAAAATATGTATTTACGTTGGTACTATATAGAACATTTTGATAGTAAAAAAATCTGTGTTAATTGCACATGATATAAAATGTTCAAGTAGTGTTATATTAAATTTCAACAATTCACTAAAATATTTCGTTAAATAACTGATAATAAATAGTTCAAAATAGTACGATAACATCAGATTCATATACATATGTTTATATATTACAATTTTACGCAAAAAACTATAATTATATATTGACACAACCGATCATGTGTACACACACTAAATCTCCGACACGATAGCTTAATGTACGGTACTTAGCGTACCTACTGGTAGACGGTAAAATGAATTGTACGATGCAAAGGTTAGCTAAGATGTCATATAATTCAATTTAACTCACGGATTTATGTTGCTGTTCACATACAAACGCGGAATGTAGTATCGGGATTCTAATTAAAATCTTCGGAGGATTCAAAATTTGCATGTATTTAACATAGTTATGGCTGTGTCCTATAAAGTACAGTCCTTATTTACAATTGGCAAACCAACACGGGTGGTGATGTCGTAGTGTCATGGGTCAATATTTGACATTTAAAGTGGCGGCAAAAGTGGAATTATGTAATGGTGTCGCTCACTAAGCTAGCGATTATGATGAATTGGGCCCATATAGAGAAATAAATGCTCCCCCAAAAAAACTAAATGTAATGAATTTATAGAAACACGAACTTCTTTCCAAATATCCGAAATTTGATTGATAATGATGTATTAGGAAATCATGGTTAAGAATATTCTAAATTTAAACTACGATTAAATTAAACGCGACTGTAGAAGGAGAAAAAAGTTGATTTGTTTAAAGCTAATGATGTAGCAAAATTATTAACAAAAAGTGAAGGTAAAACACCTTTATAAATTAACATGAAACCGATGAAGTCTTGTAAGACAGCTGGTATTTACTTATTGGCGACGTCATCCTGCGTTGGGAAAGGTCGCTGGCATTAATGACGCCGTAGGCGACTTTTGATAAGATCATTAGCAGGTATCGCGACGAGATTAAGTATTATATTCCATATTTAGAACAATGAGACGACATGTTTTTTACAACGCGAATTAAAACAAAAACAGAAATTTTTCAGTTAGTTATACATTCTACCAATTATATTATTCCACAGTCCACTATTAGGTTGCTTGATGCTGCCTGTTTATTACATTTACTGCGACTTCACGATTACTAGTGTAGTCATCACCCGTTTGATTTATTATTCTCTAAGTCATTTCGAGTAACTACAAACCAATCATCATCAACGGAACCATTAACACCCTTTCCAAAATCATTATTTACCTCACTGTTCAATTAAATGTCAGCACAAGTGAGATCATCAGGTTGTAGCCCGTCATTATTGTGCGTGATAGAATCAAACCCAGCGAATACTTCATTGTAATTTTGAGAAGTTAAGCGAGAATTATAATCGTAATATTTCATGTCAGAGACCCGGAGCAAAACGTGATCTAGAGGTGTTTAAATAGCGATCCTATTCTGGGTGACCTTAAAAATGTGGGAACAGGAGGTATGCTGTTTGTCCTTGCACGAACAGACGTTCGATGGACCTTCCCACATCCGGCAGACGAAAAACGTCCAGTGACTCGTCCCCATGACATTTTAGTTTTAATGACCGAAACGAAAAAGGATACAACGAATTGTGAATATTTTATGCTTGTCAATTTAAGTCGATACCTCCTCCAATTCTTTTTGTTATTTTATCTAATCAACGCTTTTAATAAAAAAAGCGAATCTTTAATGTACAGATTTATAATTTATTGTCATTGTCTAATTTCAACGACTTCCCAAATTTATAACATTGCATCGTTCTAAAATCATAGTATGTCTAACCTTAAGAGTCTAATATTTTTAACAAACAATATATATGCAAAATTATTAAATCTTTTATCATAGATTATAGTTATTAATATGTATTGGTTTCAAAAACAATAAGGTTTAAGATTTTATTACACATAAAAACATATCTCAATACACCTGTTAATCAATGTCTTTACGATTCTTGGAACGATTTTATTAAACTTCCATGAGCATTTGACATTTATTTAAACTGCGACCTCTACCTAACAAAAGATCAGAGACTCAGGAATGTGTTCGAACTCAGTGATCAACAAATTTTGTCATCTTTGCTTCCAATTGATACGTAACTTCACGCCTGTAATCCCCGAAGGGGTAGGCAGAGGAATGTAGAACATTCCCACGATTCACCGGTTA
>DWEI01002412.1:0-14429 GCA_018245875.1 Mysoria ambigua | reverse complement strand
ACCCGGGAATCGAACCCGGGACCTCTCGATCGGCAGTCGCATCTGCAACCAACACGACCAACGAGGCAGTCTATTATGCTTTAATACAATTTTTATATAATTTTATCAAAATCTTCAAACTTCCTTTATTCTTTTATTTTTAATTTCACTGACTTTATTTAACGCTCTTGTTTATTTGTTTTAACACATATTATATATGTATATAAAAAATATTTTATTGAAATAATTATAAGTACCTTGTAAATAATACAAAGAATAAAAATAAATATCTTTGTAAGAAAATTTTTGCCATAAAACATCACAACAAGCCATTCCACATATAACTGATGACAAGCAATCACGAATAAGCGTTGGAAATCGGAGCGAAAGTGATACTTTTCCCAAATTATTTTCCCGGGGAATAAAGACACTGATTGAGAAAAATGGGCCTTGCCCACCAGTCGCATTGACCTTTGTTGTTAGGATTGTTCCACGCCAGCGACGCCACATATCGATGAAAGTAATAAGAATACAAGTGAGTTTTTTATTTTATAGACGTTTTATAGATGATAATTTTTTCATACACTTTTTTTTAAATGGTGATGTTGATGACGTCGAACTGATCGGTGAACACTATGGTAATAACCGTCGTCCATCGAAATAAGAATACGATAAATCGATAATATTGGGTGTGTGTAAATTCCCATTAGAGATAGTATTGGACCAATTGTAAATGCCGATTAATTCCCTGCCCTGAACGACGTTAAAGTTGAATTTCGATAACCACAAGACCACGGGCTTGGGTTACGAGAGGGAAACGTTATTCATTTATTTATAAGGGCTCGTGAACAGAAATACAATAATTCCAATTCAATGATGTTTAATATTACATGTAAGAATACAGTGGATTTTGGTGATCTTCGGCTAAGTGTTGATATAGTTTTAAATAGCCAATTTACTATAATAATAATAAGACATGGGAATGGTTGCAGAGTGCACCTGATATATAAAACAAAAAAAAACGTTCCTTATTATATATTTAATTTAGTCATATATTTAAAAGTAATTTTACGCAATATTTGTATCGATATCGATTAAACGATCAGCGTGTTGTCACTGGTATTGCGTGTTCATATTGAATCTCTAAGTGTCTATCTGGTCGGACGCCAAATGCGAGAGAAGGGGCGGTAATGAAATACCGAGTCGACGTTTTTATTTTCACACACTCCGGCGACGCTTAGCGGACGATCCATCACTATTCTAAATATAACCGATTCATTTACGTGTATTTATAGAATTTCTAGTGATAATTGGAATTTGGTTCTAAAATTTGAATTTGGTTTTCGTTCGAATTTTAAATTTTGTTCCGCAGTGGGACTGTCACTGCTGAGACGTGCGAGTGTACTATCCTCTTCTACGTACCTCATATATGCTTATATTTTCAGGAACATTTTACTGTAAAAACAAGCAACCGTTAACGACAAAATGATATCAATATTTTCCAGAATACAATGTTATAGTACTGTGCCGATTGCTTGGTCCATGGCGAGATCGTACAGCGACCCGAGATGTGTGGCGACTTACCGCTGAATAACTACCACGACGCGGAATCGAATGCGCTATAAACCGATGTACTATGTTTTATTCAGCACACGTTTGTCATAAGTACAATTTGCTCCACAATATTGTATCCGTTATGCAGCAGCCGCGATGTATTCACGACACATCATATATTTATTTATCTTTTATTGTTCTGTTCTCCATTGTATGCACCGGACACAAATTCGGATTCCGAGCCGCTATCAGCAATTTCAAAAATAAGAAAACCTCAAGACTGTATCCCAACACTTCTCGAATACTGTCGCGTTTGGAACCACTCGACCGTTTGGCATTAATTTATTTATTTTAACTTCACCGAAAGAAAAAAACATGGTTATTAGAAAAACATCCGAAAAAACCTACAAGATTCTTCTCTACAACTACGTTCTGATGATACCTAGAGACATATGAAAAACGATATTGACCTGATAGCGGAGCGAAATAGCATCGGACAGTGTATAACAACTTTTTCACGGATGATGCGTAGCGCTCTAACATTTTACATCGTTAATATAAAGCGGCCGGTCTCCAGTTTGTTTGGGAAGCGGTGACGTTGACAAATCGTCACCACACCAATCTGGATATAAGTTTCAAGTTGGAAGCGAGCGGAACTGAATAATAGTTTACTTGTCAACTGGACTTTAAGTTTCATTATCGTAATAACCAGCAGCTGCTAGAGGATTTTTTATGAACTGTTTGTTATCAACTGTATTATAGTTTCGAAGAAGCCTGCCAACACTGCAGCAAGGCAAAATCCTTAATCTCTGCCTACCCCGATAGGACACGGGCACAAAATATATATCTAATCAATTATTAGATCAAATAATACTGTTGTTCCTAAGCTCTTCGAATTTTTGATTTTATACTGATTATACTTAGAGCTCCTTGTACGTTATGGGAAATATAGTTCGTCTATAATAAAAACAACTCGGTATGGCGTCATAACAAACTCTGATAGAATGACCTTTGTGGGAATCTGAAAAAAATTGCTGAAAAAAATTGCCGTTGCAGGTATACTATGGACAAGAAAATTTAAATTTAATAAAGTTTAATGTAAATTTAACAATTAACTCTGACTAGTCTAATTTATATGCTGGTTAGTATGTTTGCCTGATTCAAGATGAGATGCCGACAGTATACGATGGTAAGCTTATATTATGCACCTAATCGTTCCACACGAAACAAATGAAATGGCAAGTATTAAACAACTTAAGGGTTCCAGCCAGGAGCGGGTCACAGGTCATAAAACTCGTGAAGAAAGTCTCCATGTGTTACTGGTTCAATCGTTGAAAGGTGAGTTAAATCGTCTAATCTGTAACTTTCAGGTCCTACAAAACACGTCATGGAATGTTTCTTTTATACCTAAGCACCTTATTGCCCGAATCTCTCTACCTACAAGTATATAATACCTCTCGCATCGGGTATAGTGTTGAATGTATACGGAAGCGAAGACGTTGATATATAGTTTTTTCTATTCGAAGGAAATCGCCAAACTTGGTTACAGTCGATCAGGGTAGATTTATTACAATTTTTACAAACTACTATTTCTGAGAACATATTGTTAATATGTTGTACGATTTAGGAATATACATAGTTTACGTTGTAATACGATTTATTGATTTTAAATATATTTGAATTTGTCAAGAGAATGAATAAAATTAATCATTTTGAAAGCCCGCGTCCGGTGTGTAAAGTGATTCTCGACACTACAAGCCGTCTGCCTACTCCATTGTAACCTGACATGAAAAAAAATATTGCAAAATACTTTTTGTATATACCTAGGACCCACAGTATCAAATGTAAAATATTATACCAATTAAAAAAGCGTCATCTAAGGTATATGGTAGTAATATATCTTACTTGTGTGTACCAGCGCTTAGTCTCCAATCTTTTTTTCCTTTACGGACTGTAATTTTTTTGCGGCGCTTTTCCGAAAGAAGATAATGTGTAGCTTTAGCTGGCCTTTTAGCGAAATTACCTCTTTATTTTAAGAGAAGTAAAATAATAAAAATACGCATTTATTGTGGTATTCATTACTAATATGGTTTTATTCCACCTATTCTATATACATAAACGTAACTGATGAAACGTGGGATTGAGCTATACTTATCTGCTTACCTCTTCGAGGATAACAGGCGTGACGTTAAGTTTTTTTAATGACTGGCTCTATAAACTCTGATAAAATGTTTAAAAGATAGAGTTAAAGTAAAGTAAGAATCCGAGCGGGCGATACCATCTCAAATGACGTGTGGACGCGATCGGAACACCGATATAAATGTATAATTGCTCATAACTTTGTCTTTATTGCCGGGGTCGTGTATCTCGCAATACTTGACTGAGGGATATATGTGACGAGGGAGTCGCTTTCCATTGTATGTTTATGGACGTTATGGTATGTATGTATGGGAATTATGATATGTATGTATGTATGTATGTTATGTATCGTACTGTGTTCATGTACACATGTATTGTTTATCCTACTGCAATCTTCAAAACAATGTAAATTTCAAGCGGTACCGCTTGAAATTTACATAGGTTCGATTCCCAGCCAGAGTAAATACATATATGTGATGACCATACGTCTTTACTCTGTCTCTCGGTGTAAAGAACCTATCCATGTATATATGGTATATATTTATATGTGCACAAATACATAGTTTAGCAGCCGTCTATCAACCGTCAGTCATGCTCAGATATTATTATTATTATCAAGCCCAGTGAAATGCTTTCTTTTTATCTTTCATTAGTGTTCGCAAGCATCATAACGTCAAAACATATTATGCATCAATGGAAATTCAATAATCGTAGAATATAATAATATTGTGTGACCCTGTTTCATAGCTAAAGAACATCGTTAGGTAACATTTTTTAATCATTTGGTCATGTTAAGGTGATTTAAAAAACTCATTTAGTAAAATATTTACATTTAATTTTGTACGTAAGTATATTGTGGCGGTGCGACCCACAAAAATATTTATCGAGGCTGACGTTCGGACGGCGCCGCTCTGAAATGACTGCCATATATAAAACGAAATCAGTTGGAATGAGAGCCATATAATGATGAATGAAGATCATTTATGTATATATAATCAATAATTCCTTCCCGGTTTATGGAAATAGTTTCACCACCTATTCTATAGTGGGACGTAAATCTAACAGTTGAAGCGTGGGGGTGTCCGCTGTATACATTATCAGGGTGTATTGGCACGATATAAGGTCGTCGTAGTTCATAAATAGTTCCTTTTCATAGAGACACAGATAAAACCTAAGTGATTTTCAAATAATTTTTACGCGATTATTGCGATCCAAGCATAGAAGACAATGGTGGGTTTTAATATATTTAGTGCGTTGTTTTAGACATACCGTGGGAACTGACTAACGGGAGCTATTTTTTATTTCGACCCTTTTATCGTTCCACTGTTGGAACATGGGCCTCCTCTTATAATGGGAGGGTTAAGGTCGTAGTCTGCCTCGCTGGCCAAGTGCGGGTTGGCAGACTTCACACGCCGTAGGTAATAAAAGCTAATCAATAACTTTAGCTAATAATTAAAGACCTAAATGTTTATGAATCTGACCGGGATTGCCCAAAAAACACACTACAGTTAAACCGATATATGGTTCAATCGAGTGAAGAGATGAAAGTGAAAAATGCTTTTTTTTGGCTCGGTGATGTAATTTTGGTAGACAACACTGACATTTACTTAAAAATACGAAGTCTTCAAACAAAGTTGGTGTATGTCCTGTACACGGTTTTATGATTTTATCATATGTACTACACTCTCAGATGCGGATGCGTGTGTTTAAATCGCTGGGACTGCCGTTTAGAAAGTCTTAATCGTGATCTAGTGTCTGTTTTAGGTAGTTGAAAAGATCGTAAATCTAAGAAAAATAAATTAAAAATATTAAGGTAAAAAAAATTCTGGAACTTTCTTTAATTCGGTTTATAAATTGGTTCAAACGGTTCTTTTGGTCTGATTCTATACAGCTTCGTCGCACGTCTTTTAGTGAAATTGCAATTTTTTTATTTTTCAGAGCTTCGATAAGCATTGAGGACAGGGTTCCGTTTAACATAATTACTAATAATTATTAATTACATGGCGAATTCATGAGTTTCAATACATTTTTACACCCGTTTATATCTACAGTAATCTATGTAAATAATAGGCGACGGAAACAGCAGGTTTTTCTCAATAACGTAAAAAAACCATCAGCCAGTAGAGGCTTTAAAAGGGTTGTATTTAAATTATAATTAGTATGTATTACAAGTGGCACAATTAGTAAAAGAAGCGTAATCTCTCTGAATATGTTTATCCTAGATAAAGGAATATTATTAATACATGAATTCTGATACACAACAAACTAAATTCATAATTTTAAGGATGATGTGTATGATACCAGGCACTGGGTATCATAATACAATATTTATTTATATTTAGTTATTTTTACCATACCTTTCTTACTGTGATATGAGGCGGGATCATTGTATTTAAAATCTGAATGTAAATGACATGCCATAAGAAAATAAGTAAACATAGACAGTTTTTTTTAAATACATTTATTTCAGCAGACAAAGGCAGTTTTGATTATCTCATACGGTTTGCTTGCCATACATAGGACATGTAACATTCATCAATCATTACTGTAGATACTGTAACATCGTTAAAGTTAAATCTTGTATAATATGTTATAACTATTGTCAATCGTTAATTATGTACATAGATTTATAAAAATTGAAAACAATAGGAACTAACAACAGTATATATTACACGTTTCTATAAATGTCACAATATATTCACTAATAAATGCATCAATTTACTTGGCACAAGACCAAACGCACCGAATACTGAATGAACATTCAAAGGAGACCAAAAATTCTAACAATTTCAGACTTGATAAACATTTCTTTATTACTATTTCAAATGCCAAGCATTTCTTTATGTCTGTCCATCTGTCTGCTCCTCTGTGCGTCTATCATTCCTGTGTATATTTCAATGACATGTTTATCATATTGTATGATAACCGCTTTATACATTTTATAGAAATCTTGCATATTGAAAACACACACACCACACCTTGAATATCGAAAAAGAACTCAGCTACAGCAAATTGTCAAAGTCCGGGCATAAGTTAAATTAAGTATAAAGGATAATATGAACGAGAAAAATTTAAAAATTGTTTAATTTTAAAATTTTGTAACAGCGAATTTATTCTATTGTATTTTGACTGAAAAATCATTAAAAATAAGCAGTGTCATATAATTACCTATAGGTAAATAATAAATAGCATAATATATAACATTAGAATAAAGAACAAGAGCAATGAATCACTTTTATTCATAAATGATATGGATAATTTTTAACTGGACTGGAGTTTTGTTATATTAACATGAATGTATTTTTACCAAGTAAGTAATTTATGATTTATTCGGTGTGATAATATTAATATGTTTACTATATGTGATAACTGTTCTGTTTATTAATGATTAATTCTCATATAATTTTTATACATTGAATTTTTGGTCTCATTTCTTTGAACTTAGTACATAACGCATACTCATTAAAAAGTATATTAAACAAAGCTTTCGTTGCTTTTAAAGTCGTATACAAATATATTTCTGTTCTCTTGCGCCGGCACACACATAAATCTGTTTTTCTCGCAATCATTCACATCTAACGTCACAGAATATACGTTATTGGTCTTAACATCTAAGTTTAATATTTGTATCTGTTTATTATTCTCGAGGCTATCGTTTGCGTCTTTATTATGAACGTCTACTTGTATATCGTTTATCGAATTATCGGCGTTTACAGTAGCATCATTATGTTCCAAATTGTCATCAATTATATCACCTAAGTTATCGTTAAGTTCGTTCATGGCAGCGATAATTTTCATACTGTTACGTCTTGTGTTCTCCACACTTACGATTTCGCCTACTTTTATTTGTTGGACCTTGTTTTCGCAGTTTTCTTTGGCCTCTTTGACTCGTCTGCTGTCCCTGTTTATGACGTATCTTTGCGACGACGCTCTGTTACTGTAGCGTCTCCAGAAGGAGTCGGATGTGTTTTGGCTGCTCGAGAACCCAGTGGACGTTGTTGTGTTAAAAGTGTCACGCCTCTGCATATTTTGTCTCAAGTTTCGTCCACATCTCATCAATTTATTAATCTTTAACAATTTAACGAATCCATCTCTAAATTTCGATGACATTAAATTGTATAATATAGGGTTTATAGCCGAGTTTAAATATAGCATAACTCTACAAAAATACAAAAGTATGTAATAACCATCTATACCTAACGACATTATTGTCTCCGGGGGGAATACTATAATCCATAGAGTAAGAGCTTTAAAAGGTAGAAGGCATACAAAGAACGATAGTACTACTGTTCCCAACATAAGTATGACTTGTTTCCTATATCTGACTACATTACCGGCGTTGTTAGAATTTTTGCTGTGTTGATTATGTGATATTATAATTGGGTTTTCCATGAGATTTTTGGCTATAACGCTGTACAGGACGAGGAGTACTCCAAGTGGGATGATAAAGAAAATGGCAATAGTAAGGATGAAGAATAACGCCGACCAGAAAGTGTCCGCTTGGGTCAAGCAAACAGGTTGTTCTGTTCCATCGAAGTATCGCTCGTGGGTAAATGTGGCGACGCCGAGGATTGGGCTGTAAACAAAATGTTCCCATTAGTTTTTGGTAGGTAGGTATTTTGGTAGGTCGGTATTTTGGTAGGTCTATATTATACTAAACAATATTTAGAGTAAGCTCGCGAAAGCTGTCATACGATAAACAAAAAATGATTTTGTTAAGATTATGTGGACTTCCACATCAAAATCACTGCCGATTTTTTTTATTTTATCAAAAGGATTGCGACGAGTGCACAGCAAAAAAATTCGTGAAGTATAAAATATCTTCGATAGGAGTTCAGCCCTATTCAAAATGGTAGTGACCACATAATGGAAGTAGAGTTAAAAACCGGTTTCCCACGGCATATATAACGAAATTTTGTATTCAGATTTTAAAGCAAAAATTTCCATGCTTTATATAAATTAAATCGTTTATTTAGAAAATGCTGTAGCCACAAAACTGTTGGCTTGCTTCCAAGGTGACATTCGCAGCCTTCTCACATTATACTTGTTGGTAACAGATTTCAGGCAACATTTTCTCGTCGCTGAAATCGCTTACAAACTATCGCCAGCGTTTCGCTGGTTTTTGCGCATGTTGTAAATCCACAAAGTAGGTTAATATTTTAATAAAAGCGCCCATCAGTTTAGTGGATGGCGTGTGTAGATATTTAAAAATTTGGTTTTATAGATTTTAAAAAGCTGATGTACATTTTCTCATGTAATATAAAAGAGTATTGAATGTATTTTTCTAGAACTGTTTCTATGCTATTTGGTTACAATGACCTGATGTATTGGAAAAGTTTATTTTATGTTAAGACCTAAACTCGCGAAACAAAAGAATTAACTGCCTAGACAATATTTTCAATGGAGTCTAGAACAATTGTCGTGTCTCTCCAGTGTCTAGACACTAATTATACTAATATAATCGAATACAGATATTTCCTCGTATTTCTTTGCCTTTTTGTTATGTTATATATTAAAAATTGTAATAATATTTTAAAATATATTTTTAATACCTACACCTTACTTTAACTATTACACTATACATTGTTCGGTCAGATTGGAGACCAAAAACAGCCGACACAAGCGTAAACATTATATAACTTACTCATTGTCATGACAATTACTGGTATAATTCCGAGCTGTGCTATCTGTAAAAACAACATCGACAGGTAGTGCGCTGTGAAAAAAATGCTGTAATATGACAAAGTATGATACATGTAATTGGTTATACGATACATTGGGACATTTTATTTCACTTCGACTTTATTATTTAATTATACAAAAACGTTAAAACTTACATGTAATTTTATATAAACTTTAATTATATATCTAATTTTATATAATCTTTAATTGTACTTCTTGAATACCTACCTGTTTGCGCGTAACATTCTTGATTACATAATGGGGTACAAAGATTTTCTACACCTGTTAATATATAATATACTTTATTTAGGAATACAAGTTACTTTCTCGTTTTTATTACAGGCCAATTAATTAGCAAGCCTAGTTCCTTTGCTTTCCTTGCCGAAAAAAGGAAAAAACACCTTTTAAGCATTTTCTAAGTAAACGAGCACCCTCTTTACTTGTGGGTGCGTTAATGAGAACTTGTACGTAAAGTACTGATCATGGTAAAACATTAAAGTTTATTATAGTATTATCGAGTTTTTTTTTTGTTTAGCGTTGGATTCGTGTTTCGCGGCTATCTCATCTTATGGAAAGCGAAATGCAGCCTAGGAGAGCACGCTTGCCTAGAAAGTATTCACTCCCGTCTCGAACAGTTCCAAGTTGTACGAATCGAGAACAAAACAAGCGGTCAGAAGTTCCACTCTTTAGAGTATGTAGCAGAAACGAATTAGTGAAACGCGTGCTTTGAAGTGCAAGGGGAATTTGGAATGAAAACTTCGACAGGTTACTACAATGAGAACAAAATGCTAATATTCGCGGCCTCTATTAAAAGTTTCGGAGCGGTCCTGAGAACAATTTCCTTACCGTCATTTTAAATTATTTTTATCAATTGATAAGAACGAGTACACAATACTGTAATACGATTTCTAAGCAGGGGAGGTATCATAAACAATAATAATATTCAAATATCTAAAGACAGGCCAAGCCTAAGAGTGTCTTTTCTGGTCATAAACCCAAGTTGCTGACATTCTCTCCCAAGCAACCCTGGGTAACAGATGAGTATGTGGTATGGTATAGAGTATGTGGTTGGTATGATACTTCATTGTGGTTATATAATAATAAATCAGTAACATGTAATTAAGTACATGGATGTCCGGTAACAAAAGCCAACTTAATAGAATCACTGTGACAGGACGTTGAAGTGAACTGGCTTTGTAATACCACCCATTTGTATTTTCAAAGCGCGCCCATGTACTTCCCACGCAGTGCTTTGCCCTTGAATTAAGCTAGGTTTACAATGTGGTAAGTGAACATGCACTAATAGAACCTTCAGTCCTTTTTTGGACCCTTTTAACGTTCCCCTGTTGGAATATGGGTCTCCTCTATGAATGACAGGGTTAAGGCCATAGTCTACCACGCCGGCCAAGTGCGGGTTGGCAGACTTCACAAGCCTTAGATAACATTTTTTTGACAACTCCAATGCGTGCAGGTTTTCCTTGACTCTAGACCTTAGAAAATAAAAATTTTCTGTACTGTTTCATAATACCTAATAATTGTTAATTTCAAAACTTTACTGATTGATTTGTGTATGTTGTCTATCCCGTCTATTTTCATAGTATGGGACGCGTATTTTTAAAAATTCTTTCAAATGAAAGACGCATCGCCACATGGATACTAGTCAGTTTCCCCGAAAATATGTAACAATAAATAAAAAAATCCTATATCGTTGGTCGAGCGGTTGCCAGCGTAACTACTAACCGCGAGGTTCTGGGTTGTAATCCCTGGTGAACTGTGAAAGTGCACTACACACCTATGCCAGCTCTTCACAGATTACAGACGTACTGTTGCGTTACAAAATATTGATACGAATACAAAATTTTAATATTCGTGAAACTTTTAATTCTTTATGTAATCCCGCCTTTAAGAAAGGAATAACTAAATCTGTGCTTGGAAATGTGAAAATTATATTTAATCCAAAAGTTTCCTTGAATTTCTCGAAAAAAATTTGTTCTCTATGGTGTGTGCAGTCTGCCAACCCGCACTTGGCCAGCGTGGCACACTATGGCCGTAACCCTCACAATCTGTGAGGAGATCCATGTTGCAACAGTGAATCGATGATCATATCGATGAATGATATGTTTATTGTATATTATAAGTACTACAGAATGAATCAAATTGACTATACAATTTTCTTACAAATTATTTAAGCGTGGATACTATTTTGGTTTTGTATGAAATATTTGAATACAATAGCAACACTTCCAAGGAGAACAATATCGCAATCATCAGTGAGTTATTTACAAGATGCACGAAACAGTACAGCGTAGGTTTGAATGAACCTATTAGCATACTTCACATGGAGCGTAATGTATAATCTAAAATGTTATTAAACGTTGTAAATATGGCATATAGAGTTTTTTCTTGAAAATAATTGAGTACATTGCCTGTTCTATTTAAGAAAGAGGTATTGTAATAGTTATTTATATCTGTCATATATCTGCCAAAAATGTCAAGATTTTAGTAAAACATGTTATTTTTACGTATATATCTAATTACTTTGCAAAAAAAAAAAAAAATAGCCATTTAATTCCACAGATCAATGCATCAACCTTAAAAATTTCCTTGCTGGGTATATGCCTCCCATAATCAATATCATTCCATTCATTTACATAGATCTTCTACACATACTTAAACACTAACTTTCTGAACTTTCTCAAGCAGTCCTACTATAATCTTATATAGTAAAACGTATATTTTCGTTCTTCGACTTATATTAACGTTCATATTTACATTTTTTATATCCCATCCTAATCAGGCCTAACGCACTAATGACAGAGACGCATACCGTAGTAAGTAGTCGTCGTAAGAACATTACTATGTATCGTTTTACACGTACATTGGCTGCGATTAACATATTCGTTTACTGTACATATATTGTATGAGGGTCTCGGGTAATATGTTAATCGCAATTCGGGTTTGTTAGCATACAATGGCACACAAAGGCAATTAGTCATTGTCATACGCAAATCTGCTTCTGTGATCACTACACTACATTGGTGTGGCCTCTGATTTAATTGGAAAATATGCAGCAGTATATTTATTTATCTCTATAATATTATAGAATATAGTAGTAATAATGTCAAGTTTTCAGTGCAAGCGGAGAGCCGATTTAGATAAAATTTTGTTTTTAGGAATAACTCTAGAATTAAATTAGAATTAGATGTTGAGGTTGTTTAGGTTTCCGCTCGAAAACGGTAGTGGGAAACAACCTTCATTAATATAATCAGTTGTCGTTTTCCTAGCGATTGTCGAATTAATTCTAATGTGATTTATACATTTATTCCTTTTTTTGTTACACCTTGAACTAAGGGATACAATTTGATCCTTTACATCGCTCGGTTTTAACACGAACGTTTAATTTAGCTTTTACAAAGTTGGCACTGGAAACCTTAATTATGATATTTACGGCTTAATAACAAGACTAGTTTTTCACTACACAAACCAATGCGCTGTTATTTGAGTGTGTTCTATTTAGTTTTTCAAGAATAAATTACACAAGTGTAACACTTTGAACTAAAAATATTATGCAATGCTTAACGGCATAATTTTTTTATCAGCCTGGTAGATCGAGAGTAACTAACTAAGAGACAGTGGTTGCTTCAAGGTTATAATCAATTATGATAAATATTCATCAATTAACACTTATGATAAATATTCATACATCGTCAACCTTTTCATCGTTCCACGGATTAATATCCACTGGTATCCTCTCAGAATGATAATTGTTAATGACATACTCTACTAAACTGGCTATATGCGAATTGGCCTATAAATATACATATATGGGTGTAGTGCTAAGTAGACTTAAACAAAAAAAAAACATTCAGAATTCATTCTGCAGCTCTGTTTTCGTATTGAAAGCCATGAAACAATGGACCACTTAGTCATTGAAGGCGGCGTCGTGGGCGCGGTGAATTATCGCCCATTGTACACATCTCCAATGGTAAATACAGGAGTGCACTTAAAAGCCCTATTAAGATAACTACTGGTATTTTATCACGTTAATAACAGCACAACACCGGTGACTGTTCCGTTGTCCAGTGGTCAGTGAAATTGGCCGCTGAGCCTGACACGATAGGTTCAATTCACACTGACACTTATTGATGTCACGATGAGCAGAAGAGTTTGTTCCATCTGTGGGCGCATCAAAATCTAACGTAACAAACGTAACATCACCTCTATAATCCCTGAAGGGCCATACATACAGTACATTCCCAACTTGTCACTAGTTACTTTTACGTTCCACTATGGAATAGGTGGTGAGCCTATTGCCATGCATGTATGGATGACTAGTACGGTGTAGTTAAAAGGTTTAGAATATATTTCTCGGAGCGATAAAACTTGGCTTCCACACAATGTCATACGTAATCGGCAATTATATAAATCCACTTATCGCATACAAGCCCCGTTGAATTATTTTCGAAATATAATAAAAAATCGGTAAATAATGCAAGAATCTTATAAATGAAACATAAACAATAGGAGATTCAAATAAAATCACTATATTTTTGTGTATAGCAAGCTATTACAATATTAATATAAGTAGGATCTTAGAGAAAAATATTTTGGCTTTTATCCGTGAACTCATAACTTTACATAATACATATTACAACAATATTGCACATTCCGCGACATTCTTCGCCCTTATATCAGACGTTGTTGCGAGAGTTTCATCTGAAACAATTTATAACGTTAGGTATGAACTTACTACAAAACATATCTAGCCTGCTAGTTAAGATACGCGCATGTTCAGAAGATTGAGTTCAACTTAACCAGAATTTTTCTACAGCGTTGTGGTACAGCGTAATTAGGTACCTTTTCAGTTTCAGATATTTTGTGTAAGGCAATAAAATATTGATGTTACATTTCCATATAAAGTTAAAGAAATCAAGATACATATATATAAATTATTCCAGACGTGTCAAGTATATATTCACTGTTTATGAAAATTTGTCTCTTATGCAATTACTTCATTATAGTATCTCAATTTAGATCATCATTCACTCTGCATATTTCAGTCTTCCACCTTTCAT
>DWEI01002411.1:0-14432 GCA_018245875.1 Mysoria ambigua | reverse complement strand
GACGGGCATGCAGTCCATCTGATGGTAAGTGGCTACTGCCGCCCATGGACATCTGTGATCAACCCCAGATAAGTCGAGAACAGGTGCGTCTCTACCCCTGAGGACTAAGCTGGGATGCCTCGAAAAAGTATGTCTCCCTTACCACACCCTTCAAACCAGAACACAGCAGCGCTTACCGCTGCTGTTATAAGGCAGAATTAGGTGTGGCGGTGGTGCAGCCGGAGTCGAACCACAGAGGGTTCTACCACCAATAGAAGAAAGATAATGGTATCCTGACGATTTAAATTGACTATTGAATTTACATTAGTTTTTGATAGATTTGTGTTTTCGCATCTAGAACTATATATGACACACTTTGTTTTGTTTGGGCTTAAGTAGTACAAGCGTATTAGGCTCAGTCTGAGATTATACGAACTAGATACCTACAACTTCATCCGTTTATTACTGTATTCTTGGCAATTATTGATATAATTTCATGTATCTATTCCATTTTCGAAATTATATTTATACTTTTAACAAGTAAATTAATGTTAATAAGGTTTGTTTATGTAATTATTAAAGATAATAGACTTAAGATAAAAGCTTGACTTTTGTGTAGAGACACAAACGTCAATTAATTAACATCTCTTAGTAAAAGGTAATTAACAAAATTAATACAATTAATGATATTATTGTAAATTTCATAAAATAATATTATACAATTTAAACGAAAACAACATTTACCCGGCTACATACCAATTAACTTAAGTAATTGAAAGCTTTTTGACATTAAGAAAATAGATTGTAATAATTTATAATGGACGATCCGACACGAATATTTCAGAGTATAAAGAATGCCCTTATTACTATAATAGAACTACCCTCTGAATGATTTTACCTGTTATTGATAACTCGATGAACCGCTCGTAGCTCTGAGACAATACTTTTCTTAAAACTATGACTGAAACACGGGATTTGATTCACGTATTTTTGTGAGCTGACAAATACCTACTGATTAGTGTGTTAGCGATTGATAATGGCGGGAAAGTGTGAGCAAATAGACCAGTTTACTGAATGAGGAGCGGCTGCACGAGTGATTGAGTGGGTGAATGATAATTAATTAGTCCCACTTTTTGAGGTTTCCCATTGATAGCTTTCCCCACCACCTTGATATTATAAACTGTTACTATTAAACTTAGATGGAATTAATATGCTTTGGAGTGATTAATCTGTTCACTGCATGCACCTAATCCGCCAACATCACGCATGTAATGCTCGAAGTAGTTAGCAAACGATTGTAGCACGGACCCACTTTTCACCATTTGGGTTTAAGTTTCACGATGGATTACGAGATGAGCCTATTGAAATTAATGAATTAAATGAAGTATATATTAGTACGTCGGAATTGATACAGTAACTGACTGACCGGCTTGGGTATTATTTCAGCGAAAGCAATATATTTACGTTTAGTTTAGACTTAACATTATTTATTTCACACTCAGTTATGTTTCTGCTTAGCAAGCGTAATTGATAAACATTCTGAAATCGGTTACATCGAAAAGTAATCTAGACATTTGCGTGTATTAATACCTGACGCTAGGACTTGGAAGCTTATACAAGTAGTTATGCGTGTATACTAATCCTCATTACACAAGTATTTGTTTTAAATAGGAAAAATTACAACCGACTCAACTGACCAACTTGCCAGTGTAACTATCTATAGGCCGAAATGCAGTAATCCTTCTGGCATGCCAGTCGTATTGTGAGTAACAAAATTATACACATTTTTAATTACATATAATTCTAAAGCAGATCTAACAATCGCCCCCCGGATTGTGCAAATACTCGACTGATGGATACTTGGGTATAAAAACAGTTGTATATCCATACGTATAATTATTAAGACTTATTCAATTAAAATTAATTAGTCTTGTAACAGAGAAACTGCGATAATGAAATGTAAATACCGATTCGAAGATCATAAGCCGTACAGCGCCATCTGTTGATAGAAGGAACGAATTGAGTGTTATCATTATTAATAACATTTGTTTTGAAAATATCGCAAGAGCAAAAATTATCTATTTAAGGTGAAATTTCTCATTTATTGTGAATCGGCCTGTTGTTTCTTAGGTTAGAGAATTGGATACTGTTTCTCGTTGTAGATTCAATTCCCAACTAAATCGTATGACTGTGTAATAGGTAGTATTTAATATAGATTATAAATCTGTAAGTATAGTCATAAAGTAGTATTGAGTTATTCTAACATTAACACAATGTCTAACTTATATTTCATTGTATTGTACTGTATTAAAACAATTTACGTAAACGTAACTTCACACCTGTAACCCCAGAAGAGGCAAGCAGAGGAATGCAGAACACTTCCACGTTTCACCACTTATGTTTACGTTCCACTATGAAATAGGTGGTGAGCCTATTGCCATGTATGGGCACAAATTAATACTCCGAAACCACTACTAGAAAATCTAAATTAGATTTTTTTTATGGTCGACCTGGGAATCGAACCTGCGATCGGAAGATCGGCAGTCGCAATTGCAACCAACACGACTAACGAGGCAGTTTTAAAACTTAAACTTAATACAATTTGAAGAAAAAATTATTGAAACTATGGTGTCTACCTTTAATTAAAGTATTTATATACCATTTTACGTAATAACAATAATGAGAAACACAGCGCCGAAATGTATACCCGAATTGGCATTCGAAATTTGAATTTAGAAAAGTTTGAATATCAGTCGGCGCCCAAGACAGATATTCGTAGATTTGTGTATGTTATAGTTGTGTTTGGTTTGAACCAATTGGCAGTGAAACAAATACGGGACGAAACGCGATAAAAATAGTTAGATAAATAAGAAAATAATAATATCATTGGGAAATATTGTTCCATTGTTTGAACACCCACTTTGTTTCATAATATGAAGCTTCAGGGCATCGTCTGCCGCTCTGTGACGGATCATATATATAATTATATACCTATATATCATGTTAATATATAATACAGCAAATAGAAATAATCTTATATTTTCATAATAAAATTTGGCAATAATCCCTAAACAAGCCTTGTGTGATAAAATAAATTAAATTATTTTCATTTAATTTAAATACAATATCATTGTAGCTCCGTACCTGTCCATAATAGTAAAAAGTTAAATTTGCAATACGCAGCCACATCTTTTAAATAATAGCAATTTATTTTTGGTAACTTTTATTAGGTAATATTAGGGCTACAATTATAAGGAAGGGTGTAAGTATTAAAAACGTATTTGATGAACGCTTCGTAAAAATTTGGAATTCCCTTTGCGTATTACGAATATTAAAAAACAAGACTTAGCGGAACCCCGTGTTATCCTTAACGTTTCCACTAAAAAAATATTCCAAGATCCGTTTGAAAAAAATAATATTTCCCCAAACATCCCCATTGTTGCCCACATAAGCTCGTAATAACCATCCGTATCAAGCGATAGTCGTATCACTGACGACTCCCTACTTTATTTATAGCCGATATCACACAATACGGCTTTAATAAAATACGCAGAGATAAGAGGATTCCGAATGGAGTAACTCGGGCGAAAGCTGAGGCGTAAATTGGTTTCTACTCAACCCTTTCTTTGTGGTGGTAATGTACGCTTGTGTGCGTTCAGGCTTATACGCAAGAAGCGGAAATAACATTAGTACCTATGAAAGTGTTGAGACTTTATTGATTTGAATTATGCTAAACAGATGTTATTTATTATTCGAAGTACTTGATGTTCATAACTTAATATGTTTTCGGTAGGGTAGATATAAATTTCCTATCGATCTACTGGTATTGTGGTCTTGATTGGGGCATGCCTCTCGAAACTTCTCGAATATTGTTTCACTTAAAATTACAACGCAAGTGGGGTCAATTTTCAATAGATAATTAGAAAATGCTTTACTGAAACTAAAATTGATTAACTGATATAACAGTTCATATTTTGTTTGTTCAGTATTAAGAAAATTATTAATTTTATTCTTCTGATTTCCATCATTTTAAAAATGTTCATTTCATACAAACATAATATCGGAGACGACTATTAGATATACGAATATATACATACATGTAAGCACGTTTTGCATTCTAATTTACCTTTTACCTGTAGAAAAATATTTCGCTGTCGATTACCAAGTCCGGTGAGGTAGGACAGCGCCTCGTGTTCAAAATTAAAACGCTTTTTGCACGATATTGCGCAATCATATTGCACGATGTTATGCGATATTGCGCAGTAGCTTGTCGTAGGAACTCCGGTGGGAACGAAAGTAGTTATGACGGTAAACATTTAATACAATTACGAGTATTTCGACGAGTTAAATATTTGAGACCCTCGTCATAGTTAGGCTATATAGATAAGGCGTGAGCAAAGCTACAAAGGTTTCATTATAATTTTTACTGAAGTTTGATATTTTCTTGGATACATAAAACGTTATTGAATGTGCTACTTGTGAAAAGTAAAACGGATACAATAATAGGACATATCTATAAATAAATATATATTTGAAGTATAGCTGCTTATTGAATTATCTAATTTTTTTTAAAACGTTCTTTGCGAGTGTCTGTCGCGGCGTTTTTTTTTTCGAGAGCTGCCGGAAAACTAAATAAATAAAGTTACACAAGTATTTTGTGATTTGAATTTACTACAAAACTTTAAATAACAAAGCATAAGTACTAAGTCCCTAAGGCCCAGCGCCTACAAACTAAACTCGGTTCAGTTATTGAATTTGTTTTATAATTTCAATGTAATATTCTTCCTTTCGTTTCATTGTAGAATACGGGATTCGTCTCATAATGACTTAAAAATATGAAATCGTGACTAAAAATGTTAATTTTAACAAGGAGACAATTTCGATTTTGTCTTGAATACAAATTCAAGCTTTCTCCGCTAGCCGTGAGACCACAAAATTTATGACTATGAAAATATTATCTCTGCGCTCTCGCCATTGTTACAGCAAAGCAGCGGTCGCATTGTGAATGCATCAACTGGATTTGAAATACACTCCATTCAGTTCTCGTTATAATATCTAGCATATAAATTGAATTAAGCCGCTAAATAGTTCCCCAAATTTAATAAAATGTACATGATATACTGTTTTTTAACCGTGGCTTCGTTTACAGGGAATCCTTTATCGTGGTACTTTGATCTTTCATCCCTTATCTATCTTGATGGTTAAAATAAAAAACCTTGTAAGTACCTTTTGACCTTTCTCATGATTCCTATTACCTCTACATTAATTGCGTACTTTAATACGTATTTCATCATATTGGTCAAGTTCAGGTCGAAATACTTATTGGAACTGGTACCTAGGACATAACTCAGGCTGATTTTTCCACTGTGTTCTTTGTTATTATTTCATTTTCACAGTGATGCTCGTTATACTCGATATTTAATCTGTTAAACACACCTACATAACTTCATGAAGTTGGTTTTAACTTATCAGGTTATTTTATAAAGTCTTTGCCACCTGTAACTGCAGCAAGGAATCAGTTAGACAATTTTCTATTATCTTTTGTCTAATTAAGTATAGATATCGTGGATTTTCCATATTGTCCCCTCGGAATGAGCAATAACGATCTCGGCTGTTCCTTAAATGGGATCAAATAGTGTCATTTATAATTCTGCCGCTTTTTCCGCCTATGTTCATTTGGTATTCAAATCTTTTGTATTTGTATTATTTTTTAATTTTGATGGAAGAGGACGAGGCTATTGCGATTCGTTGCTTTGCTACCATTGATAAATTATGGTGTGACGTGTACGAATATTTGTTGACATTTATTGTAATCCGAATGTATAAAAATATTATTTACTTATTTTATCAGGCAACTAGTTACCATAGCTAAGGTTTTTTGGAATCAGATGCCTAAGTTTAAAAGTAAGTTCAAATGTTACATACAATATCCGCAACTCATAATTGGCTCACCATTTATTTCGATCAGGGACATAAGCATAACTAGTAAAACGATTGAGTATACTACACTTCTCTGCTTACCTCAAGAATTAATGGCGTGATGTTACGGAGTCGTTACGTAGTAGCTTTACGTTAGATCATAATAACGCAAACAATACTTGGTGGCAAACATATGTATGTACTTATGCAAGTGTGAAAAGTCATCAAGCCTGAGTGACAGGTCGTACCCGTGAAATATATTATCGCATATTATATTACTGTGTTGACTGTATCTGTAATGGGCCTTAATACACGAACAAAGGATGGCTCATATTTCACGACGTTAGACCCAACTAATTACGGGACATCACGTTGAATTATGGTATTCATACTTCGCGCGACGTGACGCGCCGTTTCATTAAAATTCATAGAGCGCTACTATCGAAACTCGTATCGAGATTGTGTATTTTGTGCGGGCAAAGTTGTTTCATAGTAATGACTATATATTTCACAGTAATGAATACATTTAGCGACAACTTTGTCATAGTTTTAAATTTGTGTATACATTTAAATTTGAATACTGCACTGACAATGTTAACTATTACTGAATGTTTGTTTTTTATAAATTATGCTTTATTTTTAAGTGCGTAAATATATTTTTAAATCTATATTTATGTCTGCATAAATTTATTTTGATATAAAATCACTACAAAATGTTTCTTTAGATTTTCTAACAGTGATTCGGAATCTGGAACTCATCATCTATTCCATAGTGGGACGTAAACATACCTGGAGAAACGTGGGGGTGTATTGTATTCCTCTGTAAACAAATCATATAATTCAGGGCTAATGTATGAACAGATCAGGTCAGTATAGATATATACATACCTATATTTGGCGTTCCATGCTTTCTTATACCTCATAAGGGCCTTGGGTTGATTAAATATATAGATAATAATAAAAAAAATATTATAGGACTATATTTAAACATAACTCTTGTAGCCCTTATCCACGTCAGAGAGAAATAAGTGCGCATAGTTTACGTCAAAGGGCTATTTAAAACTGTCTCAAGGCTGATCACATCGTCTTTTTCTCTTTAACTCACTTAATAATAGCAGTAGGGGTAACAGTAAAGGAAATATCAGTATTCATGTTCCAATCGCATCCAGCACTGATTGCGACTTCTGGTTACGAGGGAATCATTCAAATGTGAATATGTTCTAACCTAATTGTATAGAGTTACTGTATTTTTTTAAAATGCTTGATATAGAGAAAGGTTTACATATTTTGATTGAACAAATACAAAAAACATATTTTTTGAGACTATAATGTGAAGTGTATGGGATGTATGGTAGTGAATTGTGTGGATATTCGCATTGACAATGATAATTATTTTATTTACAGAAATTTAATGTTATAAAGAAAGGCATTGCTAAATGCCTTGGTCGCTAGGGCCTCCAGCGTAGGCGGCGCAGCTGCGCGCTGCGATCCTCAACTCGCATGCGGTCGCTTGGCGTGGCCTTACGGGGAGAACACTTCGGGGGAGAATTATTTCCACCAGTGATATGCAATTGACTGATGATGAGAGAAATACAATCACAGCACTTAAACCTTTACTCCGTTCTAGTCGGTGACACACGCAGTTCATAAGCAATGATAAAATATTTTAAATTGTAATATCCATATTTTGCACAGAATACAGTTGAACTTATGAATGAATGTATACGAAAATACAATTTCTGCAGTTCTACTACTAATTGAGCTGATCAATAAAACTCGAGTGATACCAACTGGAGTGATTGAGACTAATACTGCTATAGCTAAAGTCACGTTAGAGGTTGTTTGTTAATGGCTGTTAACGGAACAGCAATTTACAACTGCTACGCGCTCCAATGATATTTTCTTGACTTAACTAGGACTTTATTGTCTGTGCTCACAAAATATTTAGTTACCGTACGGTACCGTGTGATAAGAATTCACATAACATCAAAATGCAGTTCGTAGCAAATGTTATTTTCTAGTATACATTTAATTAAAGAATTACGTATAAAAATTAGTTTAAGATGAGGAGCAGTAAAGAATTTTCAGTACTCCATAATGGTGTCGAAAGAGTCTACAATCTGTCAATCTTCACTTCGCCAGCGCGATAGATTATTATTTTTTGATAGGCAACCTGTGTTATATAGTGGAAGCATCCATAAAAAAACCTAACTTCATGTCTATAAACCCCGAAGAGGTAAGCAGAGAAATGCGGAACACTCTCACATTTCACCGGTTACGTTTACGTCCCACTATGGAATAAGTGGTGAACCTTTTGCCATACACCAGGCAGATATCTAGACCCAACGTATTTCTAGAAAATCTTAATTAGAAAACTTTAGTAGTGCGCGACTCGGGAATCGAACTCAGGACTTCCCGATCGGCAGTTACACTTGCAACGAATACGACAAACGAGGCTTACATGATGTAATATTATAGCATGATTATAGGTGTATTAACTTCTGGAAATTGTCATCAGGTTATTACATACATTGGTTGAAAGCAAAAACACACAGTTACAATTAGTTTAGCAATCCGACTCTGGAACCCCATACCGATGATCTGGGCTTAAGATATCTTAATTTACGACCTTATTAATATTTTTAAAATTAATATATTACAGAATATGTCACGAAAGAAAAACCTTGTCAAGATTATCATACCTTAGATTGATTTATAATGTTCAGTAAAGCGTTGGAAATTTGACATCTCAAACTTAAATATGTTTGTACGTTATGTAAATGGATAGTTTTGTCCCGTTATGTAGCTGCGCGTAACATTTTTATTAAAGCTGTAAATATAGTAAGTTTTACAGCGCTCGTGACCCTGACCGAGAAAAATTATCTCATAAGTTAAGGCCATTCGCTCGCGGTCGGCTCTCGGCGTTAAGTGGGAATTTCTTTGAGCGTTTCTCCGGTTTAAAGGATACGTTAAGCAGTCAAAGCGGCATATTATTCGACAAACGACAATCGCGAACTTTCGTCGGAGACATCGAATTTGATTAGAACTACAGATGAATAAATTGCATAGATTCCTATTTTTCCGAATCTCGGGATAGATTTGGCGTGTAATTAATATCAGAGAGAAGAGGAACAGAGCGTTATCCCTTGGTGTTATTTATTACAAGGTATTACAAAAAAGTAAATATCGTCTTTTCATGCGACCGACCTTGTGTTAAAATAGATTACTTCAACTTGAACTGTTTTTTTAAGAATAAAATAAATAAGCTTCAGACACTGCGACAATTCCACTTGCGTATCTAATATTTCACAAAGCTGAAAGCAATCTAGCTTAGTAATAGTAATTAAATATATAACCGTTATTGCTTTTAGGTGGCTCAAAAGTTTCAGACTCAACATTGGTCTATAGATTAAAGAAATAATAAAGTATAAAGAATAGACGTAGATATACAAAAACCATAGAAGTTTTTAAAATACATTTTAGTTGAACTTGAAAATCTATAGACTTTTTGATAGTTTGATACTATTAAACGAGACTACGTCGTAGCCTCGCTGCGATTGACAGCCTGACAGGTGATTATGAAAGGCTCCGATTAGGTCCAAAACTAGTCGGGCTATTCAGAAAACACACGTTAATTAAACCCAAAGCATAGCCTCTGAAGGTTTTTGTGTAATGATTTTACATCTACCAAAAATTATAAACGATTAACCCTCTTGGTGCATATGTCAAAGCAAGTGCAAGAAAACTAAAAAAAGAGAACGAACCAGAATAAAAATAAAAGAACAACACTATTTTAGTGCTCGCCTGTTTCAGTATTTCATTATGGCTGCAACACTCAACAGTATCACGGGAGATTCAAATTATATTACACGTACGACCCTAAACAATTTTAGCGTCAAGTCCCCTAGAGAAATTTACTAGTCGTCCACTAGTTCAAAATGTACTAAGTTTAGGTTAAGGTCGTGTATAAATTGAATCAGACCCTCTTTGCTCAGCCCACAATGTCCATTGTAGATACAATTTAGTTGCGTTTTAGGAGTTTTGAAGTCGAATATTTAATTAAGTAATATTTAAGACGACCTCGTTGGTCGTGTTGCAAGGCGACTGCTCATCGGGAGGTCCCGAATTCGATTCCCGGGTCGAACAATTCAATATTTTCTAGTTTAGACTTAGTAGTACTGGTTCGGAGTTTGGATATGTGCCCGATGCATGGCAATAGGCTCACCACCTATTCAATAGTGAGACGTAAACTTCACCGGTGAAACGTGGGAGTGTTTTGCCTTCCTATACGAACCTCTACGGGAGTTAGCGAGAAAGGAAAGAAGTTAAGTTTTTTTAAAACATAAATTATGGATACTTTATAGATAATACGTTTATAATAGCCATGGGGTGGAATTTGATTACAATATCACCCGATGACAGGGGAGATGTTTACGAACGCAGCACGCTTGCGGATAAATTAAGATTCATTCATCACTAATATTTAATCGATTAAGAATAGAAAAAATACTCTGAATTTATTGATGCATTTGAGTAAGTAGAATCTTCTTTACAGGGAACCTCAGCTGTATCCTTTTGCATTGACTTACAAACTCGGTATCAGTATGTACCTATTTGTGGCTTTCGATACACGTAGATATTGAGGCGTGAGGGATTTAGGCGTATTTCTTCTTTAGGGTTAGCAAAATATGTATCTCAGGTATAATTCGTGAACGTAAACCGATGGTTCGATTGTCGTTACCAGTAATAATAAAAAATCGAGGCTTATTAATATAACATTTTAGAAAGATTTAAGGATTCCTTGTTTCATGAAATCTAAAACATTCAGTACCAGGCGTACATAAACATCCTTTTTATCGTAAGATTAAGTTCACTGGCTCTGGTTTTTCAGATGTTTACAAATATGTACATTGGGTATTAATGTATGTAAATATTACTTATTACTAACATTTATGACTTGTATCGCAAGCCCTAACGGAGCTGTTCCGTAGAAAAAATATGACAATAGTTACTTCTGATGTCGCAATCTTCACATAAGTATCTCTTAAAAATAAAATATTCCAGAAGCCACCGACCGAAATCGCGGGCATAATCTCGTAGGGAATAATATTAAAATATTCATAGGGCATGAAAATACTCGAGCCATAAAATCATTTTCTTTTCGACCTTACAATACAATATGTATTAGTAAATCCTTATTTTCTATCCTAAGATAATATAATGGGACTGGCTTCGAAAACCACACAATAAATATCATAATATGAGAGTAGTAACTAACAAAATAATCATTGAACGAACCTGCAATGTTTTGACCCAATAAATTATAACATGACGCTTGTATCGCCAGAAAAAGATAGGAAAGGAGTATAGTGCATTTCCACGCGTCACCAGTTACGTTTGCGGCCCACTATGGAACAGGTCGTGAGCCTATTGCCATACATCAGCTAGATATCCAGTGTACAAGCTACTGCTAATGAATTAAATATAGAAAAATTCATTTGTACACGACCCGGTATTTGAACCAGGATCTGTCGATCGACAGTCGCGCTTGCAACCGACACGACATTGAAGCCTTAGTAAATAGTAAATTAGAATATTTCAATAACACTATAAATTATGCGTTAGAAATTTCTGTTATTCAATGTAAAAAAATGACAGCATAGCTAACGTATTTTATTATCTTATATAGCAATTAACAGGGGTCTAAAAATAAAAACTTTTAATGGAAGTACAATTGACTTAATTTTACTTAATTAATGATAATTTGAAATCGACTTCTACATATCACTCATGGCACACACACAAAATACAATTGTTACGAATTATAAAAGCTATCTTCTTTTATTATTTCATGACGCTTAGATAAATTTCGAATCCAGCACTTTGATAAAACCATCTTGCCGTCCATTCCAAGGTTAAAATTTAATTCCATCTGTTCTTCATTATGTAGATTGATCGTTACATAATGCCAATTGGCGTGAATTCTAATTTGTTTATGAATTGTTTATTCTTTATTGTTATTTACAGGGGACCTTGCTAACAATAAATAACAATAAAACAAATGGATAAATCTGAGCAAAATCATCGCTTGCTGCAAAAAATAAAAAAAGTAATATATTTTATTCAAACTGTAGTCACATCTACATGGCATTCACATCAAAACAAGGTGATTATGTTTTATAGTAGAGATAAGAATTAATGATTCGTAAAATCGCTCTCAATATAACGACCCTACTGTGATGGAGTTTTTGAAAATAACAGCCGTCAAATAAAGTAAGAACAAAAGTTTTTTAATACTGTATTATAACTATGACACTATCATATTACAGGTCTGATATTAATTAATAATATTTTAACAGCTAAATAACCGATCTAATTAGAACCATCACGTCGTGTGCAAGGTTTAATTAATGAACTAATAATTAATGACCGTGCAATCGACAGGCCCCGATCGCTTTGTGACGCGCGACGTATCCTTGTGGTTTATTGAGATGTCTGTTCAATGTCACCGAGAGTGATATCGTTGCAAATATATTGTTATATAACCACATCAGATCTCTATGCCTAGAATCAGGGCATGTGTCTGCTACATGTGTCTTCAAAAATGTACGCTGATTTTACTCTCATCCGAGCTGCTTGGTCAAAATGGAAGGTCAAGAGGGATTGGAAGGATCTCTCAGCGCCTGCATCTGTTTCTCCGTTCATATTCGTATAATATCGCATATATTTGTATACGGACATCATTATTTATTTGTAACTCGATAGATTTGGAGTTGTTCTCTCATTTATAACATTAACATAAATATTAGAAATAAATGTGATTGCTTGGCTCCGTATCAGTCTCATTGATAGTATGACAAATAAATAAATGCATTAATATAAGGCATACAAGAATGTTAAAAACCGAACTCTTATATAATGTTCACAACAAGAACGTAATAAATGACTTTATTTAATCATAAATTAACAGAAAGAAAGAAAATAAATGTTAAATAATATATAATATAAATAAAAAAGTTTAAAGTGTGAGCTTAATTAAGAAATCACATATCAGAATCCTTTTTACCACGACATGACTGGCAAAATTCATTAATTACTTTGATATGAAATGCACTTCTGACGTCACGCGATAACGGAGGCGTGTTAATGTAATAAAATTACGGAAACCTGCAGAAGTATCTATATTTTAACCTAATTAATAAACATCGTACGGTATTGCAAATATGCAATCAGCATATCATTTTACGTGGATGTCGTACTCGTAAGAATCGTTATACGATATTTCTTCCACTGTCTTGTGTGGCTCGTTTGTTAGAGAATAAAAGAATAAAAGGAATTGTATTGCAATGTCTTATATCATATCTCAAATAAACCACTTAAATGTGGATCATATTAAATACCGAATATGATTGTTTTTTATTTGTTTATTCCTACTGCCTCAGACTATTTCTAAATACATTTTTGTGGTTATTGTAGTATTTCAAAATTACATATAGATCATATTAAAACCAGACACATAAACTACATAACATAACATACTGTTGCTTATAATGCATATCCTGGGCGGGAATCAAACGCCGGTGGGATAGTGGGTGGGGTAGCGTTCAGTTACTATTGTCAATGGGTCAACAATATCTAATCATTACGAGCGTTTTGTACAGCGAGAAACTTATATATAATTGAGAATATTTGTATAAATAAAATAGCGATATTATATGCAAAAAAGGGATAAAAAAATATTTCTACCTTAAATAGGATCTCATATGACAGGTAAAGATCTGAATGTAGTGAGTGAGAACACTTCATATACAGATGGGTAGGTATTTTCAACACTTTCAGTTCGAAGCAAAAAGTAGTAAACATTTATCAAGGAGAGACGTAAAGTGTGAATAGAAAATACCTCGAAGAGTTCCGCACGGTTAGTGACTGTACTGTTTTATTTCTTTTAAAGCTTTTTTTATCGGATTTTAGTATAAAGAAAAAAACTATACATTCATATTGTATAACCTAACAATTTAGGGGGACACTGTCAGATATGTTATAATATTTTTTATAATTCTTGTGAGAGAATTACTTTAAAGCTTCGAACAATATAATAAAGAATTTAGATTATTTTTTTATGTTGGTTATGTCTCAATCTGTATAAGAGTTGATGGAGTTGTAGAAAATCGTATTTTTATGCTACGGAACCTTACTAAACGTGTTTACTTGATTGTATTCGCTTTCAGTTTACTTAATACCTGTAATCAGTTGGTTGGAAGAAACCAGTAACACTAAAAGGTGTTTTACTGTTACTTTCCTGAACTGTAGTTGAATCAAAATGTACTTTCGTTATACATTACCAGTATACCAGATATGTAGTAATGGAAGATTGAATCAAAACTCGACATGGAAAACATTCAGTACTTAACTTTGAAATATCAATAGATAATATTACAAGGAGATATCAGAGAAAAGTGATATTTACTTCCGTATTTGTGAAGCTCAAATCCCGGTGTATGGCAATAAGCTTACAACCTATTCCACAGCGTGAT